>JAHWFP010232277.1:29598-54462 GCA_023313725.1 Lithobius niger | reverse complement strand
AGCAAACAGCTGATGTGGCCATCGGCTCCAGAAAATATTTGGTGAAATCGCTGATGCGTGATCGGACTTTTTTATTTTAGACAATGTCATAAAAACGTTCCATGCGCCTAGGAGAAACCCATTCGTGCGCTCCTGAGAATCACTTAATTAATTTTTTGGCGGCCTAATCCTGCTCAAAGGATGATTGTGTGGAATCCGTTCACTTCACTCTCTCAGTCTGCACTGTTTAAAGTGGCACTGAAACATCCACCCATCTGGAGATGATGTGCTGAAGGTTCAGCAAGAGGGCATATTTCTGGGGCAGATGATTTTGTAATGCTGGGCCTCCAGTGGATCCTCTCCTCTGTACGTCATCAGTGGAAACAAAATAGGCTTAGGTAAGGGCACAGTTGATTTGGAACCATTGTTGGCACGGTAGCAAAGTTCTATTACCGGAGTCTAGGTATACAGGGTGTAACAAAAGGTCATGTCCAAACTTAGGTGACTAATTCCTTAGGTCAAACTAAGAATATAATTCATATAAACATTTGGGCAAAAACGACTTATTCTTTGGTTATCGCATAAATTAAGAACCCAAATTCCAGCTCTGCCTCCCCACCTCCGCCCACGCTCTGGCTATTGCAAAGACAAAACCACCGTTGGAATTTTCGAACATGTCCGAAACTCATTGGCTCGACGGTGTCAAACCTGCATTAATGTTCAGGGAAGAAACTTTGAACAATTACTGTAACTGCTATCACCCCAACCACACACAGGAATCGGGTGTCTTTGGGAAACAATAACATTTTTATATTTTTATTTTTATTTTTACGAACCACTCCAGCACTTCGTGGAATTAACGTCGTCTGCAGGGCATTTGCAAACCTGCTCTAACGCCCAGGGAAGGATTTTTGACGAATTATTGTGAACCATCTCGCATTGCTGACAAGGACTCGTCACAATATCACCGAACGTACAGTAGCTGGACTATTAAATCGATACAAACCTCCAACACTGTAGTAAGAGATGGACAACAGATTCCGACAGACCAATAATCCAGCTGCTGCACGTTCGTGCAGTGTTAAGCGGTTCCCTATGACCCAGTAGTACTATTATCGGCCTTTTCCTATTTCACAATGTTTTCTTATTTTAGTTTCGACCTGTGCAGAACTGATGTTCGCGTTTATTACTTCGCGTTATTAAAACCTCTATGGTATTATCAGTCCTACATTAACACCGACTAACGAAGTTTTAGAACAATTGTTGCTTCCCCTCCAGGACAAATTGTTTGGCAATAGAGACATTTTTCCTTCAGTCTGATTTTGATTCTTAACAATTTGTTCTCTACCTTCAGTTCATTGTCTTCATTCACTACCTTCCTATTTTGATTTGTTTTTGCAATATCAAGAGTGTTGGTGGAGATGGGGAGGCGGAGTTGGAATTTGGGTTCTTAATTCATGCGATAACCAAAGACCAAGACGTGTTTGGCCAAAGGTTTATATGAATTATATTCTTAGTTTGACCTAAGGAA
Organism: Lithobius niger; assembly: GCA_023313725.1. Taxonomy (NCBI): domain Eukaryota; kingdom Metazoa; phylum Arthropoda; class Chilopoda; order Lithobiomorpha; family Lithobiidae; genus Lithobius; species Lithobius niger. The sequence goes on along the minus strand of JAHWFP010232277.1, from coordinate 52,952 downwards.
TTAGTCACGTAAGTTTGGACACGACCTTTTGTTACACCCTGTATTTGTGTACCTTTCTGGGTTTTACTTTGTAACAGTCTTGTATCGACAAATGGAGGGCAAACTCACTCACCCTAGCTGTCTAACGAACGTGATCTGTTAGCAACTAGCGAGGGTACCTTGGCAGAGTCCGAGGCAAACACGCAGGCCAGTACAGCGAGAGAGATTATTAGGCAATTTCAGCAGTTATGGGAGCTATTCTGGGCTATTTAGGAATTATAGATCCGTCCTCTAGGATCTGGAGGTTACCCGGTTTTGAATCCCCGGTTTGCACCCCCTTTCTGTTCTAGAAAAATACTTCTTTCTGTTTTTTTTTTGGCGGAGCGAAGCGAGCGTAGCGTAGCCTACAACGGACACCAAATTGCAAAATGTTGGTTGGTTGGTTGCCCTCTGGTAGTCTGGGTGGAGCCCAAACGAAAAGTCAGATTGGAATGAAATTTGCCACATCACTTGAAACCCCAAAAGTATTGTTTAGCTCGAATTTTTTTTGTAAATTGATCAATTATTGCCGAAGAAATTACGCTTTTTTTTTTAAATTATCAATCTAACACTCACCGTAGTAAATATGCAATCCATAATAGTAAATATGCAATCCATAAAGGAATTCTGACGAAGCATACACCGTGCTGGTGGTAATCAATTGAACTTTAAAAACCACGGCAATTTAAAACATTGTTGCTTCCTTATTGCTAATAACCTTTTTTGACGCAACTCAATGAAAAATAACATTTGATTGTCGCATTTAACTACTATAGAAGGACAGGCAGCCATAAAAACAAAAGGATTCTGTTTATGACACACATTAGCTTTATTTGAAAAAGAAATGCTTGTAAGAATTCTGTAGTGTTTGTGGACTACACGACATGGAGTCTTGGTAATTATTAATCCATACACTTCTATGCTTGTCATGTGTCCTGTAATTAACCAGTATTAAGTACACCCACCAGGGTACTCGCTGATATAATAAACCTATACATAGTGAGGCAGCTCCCTATGCCAGGTGGTGCATTTTCACCTACGTGTTACACTATACTTCACTTAATTCCACTACGTGTTACACTACGTGACACTTCATTCCATGCTGGCTTAGGCCACATTAACTGTACGTTATCTGTGAGCCCATATTGCAATGTATTACGACAGAAGTTTGAAAACCATAGCCGGTGTAAGAAAGTTTGTAAAAGAACAAGCATGTTGCTGTTAAAAGTCTTTAAATTTAACTTTAAAACTAGTTTAACTGCATGAAGCTTTACAATAAAGCATAGTTTAAATTCTAGTTATCTAACTGATCCTGTTTTTACTGCACATGAGTAGCGAGGATGAGTTAGAAACTGAATTCAAAGACTCAGCGCGTAAAACTAGTCAAAAGTCGTCTGAAAGTTTAGACGAAACTTGAACTCTAGTATTAGAATATTTCAATTCTGAAATTAGTATGTAGTCTTTAACCCTAGCCCAAAAGGCACCCACTCAGCTTCGCGCCACTTTTCGGTTAAAAAACAGAGTCCAAGACTCATCGCAAGTTTTGTGAAGGGTCCCGGGACCCTGAGCAAAGAGTGCGATTACAGCTCTTTGGTGAGCATCATTGTCTCCAGATCAAGAGAATGTCAGTTCGAATCCCACGACTGACACGAGTACCATAGCATAAAAAAACTTCCTGGTTAATTCATGCAGTAGAGGGTTAAGCATAGTTTTTCTGTGTTTCACATTAACCCTCGAGTGCAAAAGCCATCCAGTAGGCATCGTATCACTTATCGGTCAAAAGGCAGAGTCTAAGACGCAGCTCAAACTTTGTGATGGGTCCCCGGGGACTCTGAGCAATCCATGCAATTACTGCCCATTGGTTAGCATCATCATCTCCAGACCAAGAAAATGCTGGTTTGAATCCCACGATTGACTCAAGTCACATCTTAAAAAAAAAAACCTACCTGGGTAATTCATGCAGTAGAGGGCTAACTGAGGGTTGTTGATGAAAGCGTCAATGCAACTGTCATTAAGCCTCCGATATTATCGCAAAAAAAACTTCATGAGTTTGATCCTACTATTGAAACTTGGTCGGTTCATTTTGAGCGATTAGAGTTACACTTTTTAGCATATGACATTCCTGCTGACAAACAAGTAGCTCTTTTCCTAACTAGTGTGGGAGATGATACTTATGGCTTGCTCAGGAATTTACATGCTCCTGAACTACCATCAAGCAAAACTTTAGATGACCTCAACATCTTGATTACCGCTAATTTCTGCCCCAAACCCTCTTCCTTATGCGAACGTGTCGCATTCCAGCATTGGGAGCAGGCTTTGGCGAAAGTGTAGAAAACTACATAACAGAGTTAAAACTAGGTTAATGCTTCAGTGCAACTAAGATGCAACTGATGGGACTAAATTAGAAACAATGCTAAAAGAATGATTTGTGGCAGGACTCAGGAATCTTGACACTTTAAAACAACTTTAGCAAAGGAAACTGACACTGCCTTTCGAAAATGCCTGTAAGTTTGCTCTCGCCCAGGAATTGACAGAGAAGACTGTGACTCAGTTTTAGAGATCTTCTACTCACTTAGTGAAAAACAAACATCCTCTTAATTTTAAGAAAAATCAAAATGATGTAAGTGGCCTCTGTTGTGGCTATCCAAATCACGTGAAGGCTGTTTGCAGGTACAAAAGGAACCAAGTGTGGGATTGTTGGACACCTGAGTTACGTCTGTAGGCCTAGTAAACCTGGAAGGGAGAGCACGGCATCCCAATCTCTTAAACCGTAAAAAGCCAGCAAAAAGAAACATAATAGATATTCAAAGAAAAAAGCACATATGATAGAGGAATCAGAAAAGAATGGTGAGGATAGCAGTCTTGAATCCAGATTGTGAAATTAATGCATTGACGTTGAGTGTTCACAGAAACAGATGGATTGTGCACTGTGACCTCAATGGTCATACATTACCATTAGAAATGGATTTGGGATCAGACTCAAGTTTGTTATTCGCTAGCTGGTACCACAAGTACATTTCTAACGTATAACTAAACCCCACAAACATAACTCTTAAATCGTGGGCAGGTGCTGCAGTTAAACCTTTGGGTACTGCAAAGTCCATCTTAAACAACCCTGAGAGCTTAACTGCTGTAATTTCACGTAGGGAACAATCAGCGCTCTTATGTTGGTATTGGATGACAAAGTATTGGAGGACGTAAATCAGTTCTACAGTGTTGAAGTTGATATTCTTAAAGCTCTTACACAGGAAGGCAACTTTGTTTCTAACAATCTTGTCTTTGCTAGGTTTGCTGACTAATTTTCACCTGGTCTTGGCACGTTCAAAGACTTCAAAGTCAAAATCAAACTTAAAGCGAAAGTTGTTCCCTAATACTGTAAGGTCGACCTGTTAGCTGTTAGAGGAAAGGTCGAGGTGGAAATCAACCGACCAGTTCGGGAGGACATTCTAAAGCAGTAGATTGTTGTGTTTGGGCTACTCCCACAGTTTTCGTGTTTGAACCTTACTGGGACGTTAGATTAGTGGGTGATTGCTCGGGCACAATAAATCCACAACTGGAAATAGAGTATCATCCAATGGCTAGGGCAGAAGATTATCGACTCTCCTAGATCCATTTAGGTCTCTTTCAATAGCAAAGTGTACATTCAGGTTTGGCTAGTGGCCTGGGCTTTTTCCAAAGCAAATGGAAATGGTGCTGAGGAACATACTTCAGGCCAGCCTTTTTGTAGACAACATCCTAGCTGCTGAAAAAGGCAAGGAGCAGGACACCACCCTCTTCAAAGTATGCTCCGTGCTGCAGGAGAGTGAAATAGAAGTTTAAAAGGCTTATTGTTTCAGCCAAAGCAAGATACATTTTTTGGGGTTTCAGCTTGACAACCCAGGAATCTCTAATCAGCCTGAGGTGCTTGATGATATTAGGTTAGCAGCAGAGCCTTCTAATACTATTGAACTGAAATTTTATCTAGATTTTATGAAACAATATGGGAAATTCGTGCCACATTTGGTCTCCATATTGGCTTCACTCAATAAACTTCTATCACTGAAACAACAAGGGAGTGGAGTAAACAATGCTCAAATGCAGTGCAAAAGGCAAAGGCAGGTTTCCCGGAATAAAAAATTTATCACACGATGTTCAGCGCTGCCCATTAAACTTGTGTGCGACGCTAGTTCCATAGGGGTCGGTGCTGCACTGGTACATGTTTTGCCTTCGGGCGAGGATAGACCTATAGGTTTTGTCTGATGGGCCTTTAGCAAAGCCGAACTTGGCTATGCCCAATTCGACTGTGAGGTATTATCTATTGTTTTTGGAATAAAGAGATTCCGCCCGCACTTGTTTGGAAGGAGATTCATTTTGCAAACCGATCAGAAAGCTCTGCTGTGGGTGTTAGCCAGAAAAGTATTCATTCTGGCAATGGTTGCCACACACATCTAGCATTGGGCCTTATACCTGAATGGATACGATTTTGAACTGCAGCGCATCTCTGGTACCGAAAATTTAACAGCATATTTTTGTTTATCCCGCATGTCTGTGCCCTATGAGCCTCCATCCAAACGACCACCTGATTGACGAGTCATGAACCTTGAAACAATAGAATCGCTTTTGATTTTGGCCTACCAGCTAGAGAAATTCATCTGACAGATAAAACACTTTCAACAGTGTACCGATACACCAATGACGGTGGGCCAGACAAAATCGTAAGTGAAAGTTTAAAACCGTTTTTCATTGCATGCCAAGAATTGTGCCTAGATAGCAATGCAATTTTCTGCGATCACAGACTCATAATCCTGAGATATTAATCCTAATCGAATTACATTTAAGCCACTGTGTTTCATTGTTCGAATTAACACGCTTGATAGTTCTTAAGTGTGGTGGCCTAAAATCAATGCCGACAGAGAAAATATTGTGAAAACATGTCAACCTTTCCAACTAAACAGTACTACAGCGAAGCACACCAAACATAGCGCTAATACGCTAAAGTGTTACAGTCTGTCCTCGGTCTAAAAAAAAAATATCAGGCGACTTTTAAACAACAACAAAAAAACCGAAAATGTGGTAATAAGTGATATTAATTATCCTATGATTGCAACAATGGATCGTGACAAGCTGTTTAGAAAAGACTGAAGAAGCAACAATACTCCAGAACGTACAGTCCGAGGGTTTATTGTTGATTCCGAGCTCGCTTCTAAAATAGCGAGTCAAAGTTCATTGTTGCAATAAGAGAACAATAACTGGCTTGTACCCCTACAATGTTTCAAGTATAGTTCCGGCAGAATGTAAATTTACAAACGTACTGTCGTTATAACGGGGAAAAAAGGCATTGTTGCATTATGGCATTGTTGCACCTGAGCAAATAGCAGACACCAAGGTACGTGCATGCCTTTGTTGACACTTGTCTCACTATAACAATAATTCTGGGTTTTGTAAATTTACTTTCTGTCGGAACTGTATATGCCTTTTTAAGCCACTTGCTCTTGTTTCATAAAGGCTAGTGCATGTCGGAAACAAAGGCAATTCATTTGTGTAGAAACGGACAAAAATAGCTTGTTACATTGGAGGAAACGGAAGCCAACAATTGTTGTAAACTTGATGTTAGAACTAATCATTAGGCGTGCGAAGAAACAAGTAGTGCAGATTGTTTTGAACAATGCAGTATGTTTTTAAAAACAGCTGCTTTTGAGCTCAACTTTAAATATTTGAACGTATAAATACTGGAAATACAGATATGAATCTATTTGCGTTTCCTTTTGGACTTTAGTTAAATGTCAGCATCGAACCACCGACCTTCAGGTTAGAAGTCCGAACCTCTTGCGGCTCGACCAAAGTAACACGGCTTTTGGCCGATAGGGCTCATACCATAGGAACTTGCCTGAAGGTCAACATTTCGATTCTCGCTCAGCAATGCTGTCATTTAAGTCCAAAAAGAAAAAGAAATAGGTCTCATCAGTATTTATTAACCAAATACAGATTGGCATGTTGTCTTGTTTGTAATAAACCACAGTTTCTTGTTTCTTTTTGCTTACATGGTTCTACACATTTATTTTATGCTATGCACATTTGAAAAAAATTATTTATATATAACAGTCGTGCAAAAGTGGTTGGATTTCTCATCTGTTTGTTCGCAGGAGCACCCGGAATCAAACAACAATCTTATAACAATGCTTGACAGGTATTGTATGGGCCAGTGTTTAAAAGTGTGAGGACATGTGGGAAATTTAATTGATTGATTTGATTTGATTTATTAAGGATCATTAACCTAGATCATGAGCCCGAGAAGAAGAGTAGCCGACAAGAGGTACAAGTTAACTGGAGATACAAACAATGGTTTCTAAAAGTGTACGTTAGAATTTGTTGTTGTTGTTGTTGTTTGTTTTTATGCAGCACGAACCCAAACTGGGATATCTACCCCACAACGGAATTTATTACCACACGTTTAAATAATGGTCCACACGAGCGCTGGGATGACAAGTCCTTTAGAGTAGCAGCTTGCAACAATGGAGGAGCAAAAAAAGTAGGGACGCAATGCATACTTTTGGAATAGGACGATGCTATTGTCGTGTACTAAAGGTACAGGTGGCCCACCGTCACCTATAGTGGAAGCTGCGTAACCCTCAACGCCTCCAGATGGTGACTGAGTAGATGACGAGACAGACAATTTAGCTGGGGAAATCCACGCGGAAAACCCATGATCTTGGCATGCCACGATCGACATGAGCACGAGTCACCACAGACCCTTCTCTTCCCGAAAATGTTAGGAGGTGGCTGGATACAGGATCAAACCTGTTACATGTTGCAGCATGCACCAGTAATGCAACAATGCTTGGACGTGGGGAAAGTAACATTGTTGGCAAACAACATAAAAGGTTAATTCGTTATTAGGAACCAACATGAAACTATCCGGGTTTTGGCATAAAGCTTTCAGTTTTAAACCGTAGAATGCAATTTCTTATGGCCTCAAAAATTGGGTGGCCGGGATGACTGAATGACTTATTTAGTCTTCAACGCGGGCTTCGGTAAGCCAGTTGAATTGTTTCCAAATTGTTTGTCGCGAATACTACAACTGCCTGCAACAATGCATGAATGGATTATGAATTGCACTGACACATGGCAAATCAAGACACAGGCTAGTATTTTGCCGTCAAGTAATAGACCCGGACCAAAGCATGGACGGAACATGGACGTGCATACATTCATATTCCTTCCTCCATTTTTTTTATAAACAAAGTTGGACAGAGGATGGACATACACGTGATAATTTAGACCGAGCAAATGACAATAACAAGGGAGGGAAAAAAACCAAAATATTACCTGAACAAAAAACGGCTTCACTGCTTAGTGAAAAAAGCATTAGAGCCCATGTCCCCATTGGAACTTACAGGTGGGAACACAAACAAACAAAAAACGAAATAGAGTTCACTCAAACGAAACGAACTACAAATTAAACTCCAGTTCCAGGAACAGGGATTGTGACGTAGCAAACTCCATGCAGATGCATACATGTACACAATGGTTGCATACATGCATACGTGTGACCAGGGTTGGGTTTTTGACGGCAAATACAGCTTTTTGTTGGGACAGTGGCTAAAACATGAATTTTACCGGTTTTTTTCCCCGGTTATTATCGGATAAAACTGGCGTTAACCAGCAAGCTGCTTCACACGCTTATTTTCACAGTAAAAGATATTCTTCTCACAATATCTTTTACTGTGAAAATAAGCGTACGAAAGGTAAATAAGTAATGAATATAAATTTTCAAGGTAAAGGATGTGACGTTTTCAAGGAGAGCTTTTACAATAATAATAATAATAATAATAATAATAATAATTATAATAAATAATTTTACAGCAAAGAAACTGTATCGGAGAGCAGAAGGAGCGCTACCTCCACTTAATCGCGATCCGAAATTACATATGACCCTAAATGATATCAAAAACATTAAAACAGCACAGGTTAATATAACCTCTGAGTCTTATGTAAATTTAAAAAAAAAAAAAACACTTCATAAACCTGGAAAGATCTACACCCATAACAGCCTTTTTAAATCCCTGCAGGGAACCTGCCGAGACTGCTTCCGATGGGAGAGAGTTCCAAACTGGGACAACCCAATTTAAAAAAAAAATACTTAAAATTATCTGTACGAAATGAGCCATTTATTAATTTAAATGGATTGCCCCTAGTCAAGATATTGTGACTTAAAGTAAAAAAAAAACTTGTATGGCTCCACAGCAATCTAGTTATGCAGGATAGAATATGTAAGATAAAGATCAGCCTGTAGACGCCTCATTGTCAATGACTCCAATAGAAGAATCCTTAGACGTTCATATATGGCACATTAAACAATTCCGGAATTACCAATAATTCGCCAGTATTTGACTATTGTAGGACACACTTTTTTTTTATTCAACTTCAAGTCGATTTTTGCCATATTTTCGCCCAAAGGGGCAAAAACATCGGGATGGTAAAAACCATGATAAAAACCGATTTAACCACTTGGTAGCAAAAACCTGCCAACCCTGTCTCAAACAAACGAAACGGTTCGATATTTAGCACATTAAACACATACATACAAAATACGAGTAGTCACTTACGCCATCTTCGCTGACACATCTCTGATCATTGCAGTAGCAGAGAAAATGTTCAGAATAGATCCCGCATCTCCTGAAGGAGCATGGTATTGTCTCTCGCCACCTTCGCTGGCGCACCTCCGATCATTGTAAGGGCAGACATAATGTCCAGAATACAGCCCATATCCCCTGGAGGAGCAGGACAGTCTCTCACGACACCCTCGCTGCCACACCTCCGATCATTGCAGGAGCAAAAATGATGTCCAGAATAGATCCTGTGTTCCCAGAAGGATCTCATGCCTCTCATGCCACCCTCTCATGCCACCCTCACCGGTCTACCTCCGATTATTGTAGAAGCCGAGATAATATCCAGAATAAGTCCATATTCCCTGAAAGAACATGGTAGTCTCTCATGCCGCCCTCACCGGTCTACCTCCGATTATTGTAGAAGCCGAGATAATGTCCAGAATAGGTCCAAATTCCCTGAAAGAACATGGTAGTCTCTGATGTCACCCTGGCAGGCCTACGTCTCATCATTGTAAGAGCTGAGGTAATGTCCAGAATAGCTCCATACCCCCAGAAAGAACATGGTAGTCTCTCACGCCACCCTCGCCGACACACCACCAAACATTGTCGGAACCGAAATAATGTTCAGAATAGATCCCACATCCCCTGCAGGAGAATGATAGTGTCTCACGCCATCATCGTTGGCATAACTCCGATCATTGCAGGAGCTGCGACAATGTCCTGAATAGGGCATAATAGATCCTATATCCCCTGGAGGAGAATGGTAGTCTCATGCCACCCTTGTCAGCACACTTCCGATCATTGCAGGAGCCAAGATAATGTCCAGAATAGATCCCATATTCCCTTTAGGAGCATAATAATCTCTCACACTATCCTCCTTGGCACTCTCTGATCATTGTAAAGCCAAAGCTAAGGTCCAGAATACATCCCATATCCCTCGAATGGTCATGGTAGTCTCTCACACCACTCTCCCCGGTACACCTTCGATTATTGTAGGAGCCGAGATAATGTCTAGAATAGATTCCATATCCTCTGGAGGAGCATGGTTACTCTCCCACCACCCTTCCCAGCATATCGCCGATCACTGCATGCGATGAGGTATGTCCAAAATAGATCCCATTTCTCCGAAAGAGAATGGTAATCTCTCACTCCACCCTTCCCGGCACACCTCCTATCATTGTGGGAGCTCGGATAATGTCCAGAATACATCCCACATCCCCTGAAGGAGCGTGGTAGTCTCTTACGCCACCGTCCCGGCAACCTTCGATCATTGTAGGAGCCGAGATAATATCCAGAATAGATTCCATATTCCCTGAAGGAGCATGGTAGTCGCTCGCACCACCCTTCTCGGCACATCGCCAATCACTGTAGGAGCCAATATAATGTCCAGAATACATCCCATTTCCCCGAAGGAGCATGGTAATCTCTCACACCACCCTCCCTAGCACAGACTGTCAATGACATTGCCAGGATCTAGTTTCCAGTCATTAACCAGATCAGCTCCCACAGGCAACTAGTTTTATATTTTTCCTAAGCCTAGTCTAAATAAAGAGGGTTTATTATTTTAATGACTCTGATGGTAAATTTAGTTTATTTTGAAGTTAGTTTTGCTTTAGTTACAGGTTCAGTTTCAGTTTTACTTGGTGCATGGTGCTTAAGTTTCACTTCCAGTTTTACTTTTCATTTTTCTTAATGCCTGATTTTAATTGAAGGGGTTTATTGTTTTAATGACTTTGAAAATTGTACCTTAATATGTATTTTTACGTTAGGTTTATTTTAGTTATACAGTCTCAGTTTCACATTTACTTGGTGTGACATTTACCGTAGTATGCCGACTGCACCAATAGTGAAATACAGCCACCATCTTTGATACGTAAGTCACACACGATCCTCAAGGGCTCTCCAACAATTTTTGTTTCCAGCTTATAGAGCGGTGACATTTGCCGCTATATTGGCACCAGTATGGGTTTTGGAGGGCATAACTACAAGGTGCACTACATAAAAATGGAGGGAAAAACAACGGAAGAGCGGATTTGTTAGGCTTAAATTAACGTTGTTTTCTTCAACAACAAAAAATCGCGCGTTTTAGGTCTAAGAAATCACTATTCACAGCATCGGCTTTAGTATGACGCCCTTCTGTCTCTCTCTAAAGTGCCCCTTGCAGCTAACCCATTAAGGCTCCAGCATAGAGTTATATACAATAATACTACGTCGTGTCACTGCTCAATAGTTAGTTCTTTTTTCTCGTTTCTATATATTCTCAAGTTATTTTCTTGCAACACTTTTTAAAACGCTTTAGCTGCCATAAATACCATAGCTATTTTGTAACCTCTAAGGTGCCTTCACCGTAATTCCTAAACCATTCATTCAATTTTCCAAACGAATAAATAAATAAATATATATATAATTACGGTGAAGGTACCTTCGAGTTTACAAAATAGCTATGATATTTATGGCAGCTAAAGCGTTTTAAAAAGTGTTGCAAGAAAATAGCTCGAGCTGTTTTTTTTCCCTCTTGTGTTTTTATTGATCATTCAGTTCAAAAGAAGACTTTTTTAAATAAATAAACACCCGTCGTGCCACCTGGAGGCTGCAGCGAATACTAGTATGCGGACTTCTACACACAAAAATTCACCTGTCATCACGTGGCTGGGAATCAAACCCGTGTCTTCCGTGTCTACTGCGCTAACCGTGGAGCTACATGAACACTACCCAGATATCCACAAATTGCCCTTACGAGATTTAGTTGGTCTTCACTTTAGTCTCCAGATTCTACGACGGGTGTTTGTTTATTGATGTTCTTACTACAGTTTCATTTCTCTTCAAGGAGAAAATTATGTTATATTTTCCCGGTAATAAGTGGTATTTGCTTATGGAAGCAATTATTTGCGTGTAACCACGATAATAACTGGACAACAGTTATGTTACGATTTGTTTTTGTGCAACTCCAAGTCTGAGGGTTAATTATTAGTGATAGTGTAGTCTTAGCCTTTTTTTTTTCATGCATCTTCAATGCCCCGGCCGTTCAAAATCGCAAAAATTGGGAAGAAATAATTTCAAATGTAAATATCTCATTTTCGTCAATTTTCTAACCTTGAAGGTAAAAGGACATTCTCACTCTATTCGAGCATCCTGCGCGACATAGCTTCTGGAAAATTTACATAGGTTGGAGTGGATGTAACAAAACCGTTTCTCAGGAGGAAAAAAAACCCAGGAAAATGAACGCCTTTCCAAACATTTACACGCTTCTGAAGTAATGGTGCAAAACTGAGCCAACTGTGAGGAATGTACCTTTAAAAAGCACTTGTACAATACAGTCAATGTCGAAACCCTGAAAAGTCCACAAATTACAAAACGTGCACAAATTTCGAGTCAGCTCTGCCTCATTTTCAATAGCTAAATAGAAACTCTTTAAATTTTCAAATTTATCGAGTCATTAAAAGCAGGAAAACAACAGTGTCCATTTTCTATCAGGCAGTTAGTTACTAGTCTGGAAATGAAGTGGAAAGTCAAAGGTCATACGGAAGGTTTTGTCCGACTTTTGACTTCATGTTTTCCTGCTTTTAATGACTTAGCAAATTTGTAAATTTAAGTCTTTTAATTTTTCTCTTGAAAATGAGTTGGCTCTGACTCGAAACGTGATGTGTCCGTTTTGTAATTTGTTCACTTTATAGGCTTTCCACATTGACTTACTATAAACAAATTTCTAACCGTCAAGTCTTCATGACTTTCCAAAGTTTTAGAACTCGTCGCAGTCCTCAATAATTTTTGAAACGACCAGAACGTTCCAATCGAGACTATCCGTAACGAATGATTCACACACACTTCAAATGTTGCACAAAACCACAGCATTACACATTTTTTTCCCTTTGACAGGTGAAGCATTGACTTGACAGGCTAGGCTGTAGGCCACGTAGCATATTACAGAGCTCTTACCTGTCAACTGCCAGCATCCCCTTGAACAAAACCGTCGTTTGGTTCGGTCCTCCAACAGCGGGGATTAGAGTCCACCTTTTGCATCGAGATACGACGCTCGTTGTTTGCTTAGGCACCACCTAGAACCAATGAAATGGCTGCGTCGCGCGAGTCACACTGGGCTTGCCAATCGACAGGGGTCCCTGCTGTAGTCCTTGCTATTCATCTTTGTTACATGTAGACTCAAAAGTGGCGGCCATTGTGGTCGCCGTTGTCGCTTGCCGTACATCCGTGGGGTGCAAGACTGCCGCCATCTTCGTCTTCTACACTTGGTCGTTGGTCTCTTATCATCTTCTCCGTCTTGTGTCCTGCCCAGGGCTTCCAGCACCGTGGCTACGTCCGCCGAGGCTCCCTCAAATCCCTCCTCTATCTGCCGGCAAGATATAAGGCAAGCTTTGCTTTCACTATCTACGTTGCTGACCAGTTCTGATTACATCCATCGCCACTAATACCGATTTTGTGCCTTAATCAGTGTATATCATAGTTACCACTCGATCTTATCTAAGGAGCTTTCTATTATCAGGCCAAGTTTGCCGTATATCATAAGCCTTAGCGGTTTGCCATTCTCCCTACATCTTGGGGCATTATACGAGGTTGTTAAGTTGCAGGAAAAGTTGAAGATAAAAATCAAAACTAATCTTCGGGGTTTCTCTCCAATTTTATGATACTACTGACGCAGTTTTACACAATGAACGGCCGCCATTGTGGATGGTGAGCGCGTGCCGTTGCTGCTAGGTAACCCCCGTGGCTGTCGTTCAGTCGTTCTTATGGGTCGTCTGTTCGTCCAACCATACAGAAAGTGAAACTGAAAATTCCGCAATCTTAAATATGTCCGTAAAATCACGGCACAAACAGTTTGTAATTTATTTTCATTTTCTTTAAACCATAATCTTCGAACGCATTGCCTAACGATACAGACATGGGAAAATGCCTTTCATATTTAGGCCTAACAAAAAAAATGGGGCGTATACACCTCAGTGCACATAGTACTCCTTACTGGGATGAGTTTTTGGCTTGGAACTACGCCTTCACTTTTACAGTTTAAAAGAACGGTAATTTTACGGATATTTTTAACAGATGCTGCCTGCATGCTATATACGTGTAACTTTTCTTTTATTGATTATTCACCTTTGGCCCAAAAATTTTCGTAAAATCACGGTACAAAGAACTGGTAATTTACTTCCAGTTCTTATAACACATATTTTTAGATCTGCGAACACATTGCCTAACGATTAGACATGGCAAAATAGGTTTCATATATAGGCCTAAAAAAAAAAACGACGGCGTATTCACACCTTAGTGTACAAAGCTACTCCTTATTTAGGCTTATTCACAATGAGTTTCGGCTTGGAACTACGCCTGCACTTTTACAGTTAAAAGAACGGTAATTTTACGGGTTTTAACAGATGCTGCCTGCGCTACATGCATTCTTTGATTGATTATTCACCTTTGGCCTAATTGAAATGAAGTTGAAGCCGGGGTGATTAAGCCTAACTCTTCAATTCAGTTCAGCCGCACTGTGCACTCGACACTGACTATAGGCCTAAGCTGAACCACTAGAACAATATCGGTGTCGAGTCGGCAGCGCCTTGTTCTAGTAATTCAGCTGCTTGTAGTTTAGTTAAGTCCTTTTTGTGACATTTCTAACAAGTTAAACTGGGAAATATAACACTCACGTCTACAAAGAAGGACACTGCGAATTAAAAAAAAAATACTGTTTACAATGACTGGACCATTGACAACTTTCGGTTCTGTTTCTTAGAATAAAGGGGATGAAGTTAAAATCTTGCTTGCCATCATCTGTTGCTCACATCTTCTTTGTTCTTATTAAACCATTAACTTTGACTTGTTGAACTATAGATGTGGGAAAAAAAATATCCAGCGTAAAGCTTCATGACAATGGTTGTAGGCCTATACAACAGACAGATCGGAGAATGCGTAAGTTGCCATTGGGCCATGCAGCTATACCACTGATGATTGTTTTTTTTTAAACTCATTATCTATCAAGTTATAACAAACCTGTAAAAATGAATTAGTGCTGTATAATAAATGCAAGAAAAAGTTTAAAACGTACGAATTTCGTTAAGAAAGTCCGTCACACGCCCCCTTCTGTCTCTCTGCATTCCTTTACGTGGCGGTCAAACGTACAGTCCTTTCTTTTTTTGGTGCGCTATAATACCTTTCTATCTATATATATACAGTTTCCTATTTATTTGAAATATCGTAAATCGCCCACTCACGTGCCCAGGCAAAGCTACAGCCTATACCCCCCCCCCATGATTCAATATCAGAAATCATGAAATTACCGAGTTGCAGCCTCCCCTCCCTTAAGTAGGTGATTTCACGATTTCTTACCTTAAAGCATTTTAGATCGTAATTTTTCGTACATTAAAGGTAATCAATGTTTTGTCCCCCTTAAAACATGGTTTTTCTGCACCAAAATTAAGTAAAAGTTTGGTACAGAAAGCAAACTAAATAAGCCAGTAAACTAATAAACTTAAATTCCTCAACAAATGAGAATAGAGGCGCTGAACCCACATCGCATAACGTACATGGAGTTAGGTCTGAAAACCCTCTCTGGACAGATGTGAGATACGAAAAATGAATTAGAACTTTCTTACGGGCCCACCCCCAACTTTTTTTTTTGTCGTATTAATTTTAGCGGCAATGGGCGTTTAATAGGCAATTTATGGCATAAGAATTTAACAGTTCAGCCAATTGAGTACTCATTGTTTTCAAACTTAGGTAAATTGCTGAATTACATTTCTTTGAAACCCAACACTGTCAGGACTGGCTTTGTCACTATGCCTAGTCCGGGCAGAGTTGCAGTTTGTAGGGGGTGGCAGGATGGTCCCAGTAAACTCAGACGTATAGGCCTGTGGCGTGATGGTGCAGGTCATCTAGTGCACCTGGTGCCCTATGCAACTGATAGCGTTATTTGTTTGTTATTTGCATTTTTCGTTACCTTCGTAACGTCATCAACTTAACGTTTTCCAGCAGATCGTGCAAAAAAAAAAATAAATAAATAAAAAAAATATGATGGGGAGGAGTTGCGCAGACGCTTTTTCTTTATAGGGGGCCGAAGACGGCATGGTGTCGGGGTGGGGGTATACGGGGCAGGCACGGACTGGGGGCCCTCTTACGGTGGGGCCTTACTACATCCTCTAACCCTAACCCACATGAATTTTTTTTGTCAAAATTGTGATGCATTTCATGGGACAGAAAAAAGTAATTACTGCACATTGCTGCCAACAAGGAAAACATTTTGTTCAGTTTGTAAATGTTTTTCGAACCTTTTAAACATCCTACCTGAAATAAGAAGTTTCTTCATGAGTTGAGATCCAGAGTCTGCAAATGCATTTATGATAAGATCAGAGTCCAATTTCACCAAGCGTTCCCTTTGACCAGTCATTAGTAGTAATGATTGTACTACTCAAAAGAGACGTTCAAAAAAAATTTAACTTTTCGTGTGGATGGGGGTGGGGGGGGGGGGGGGGGGTAGTGGGGGGGGGGGGCCCGAATGGGGGCCCCGGAAAATTCCCGGTTTCCCGGTGGGCCAGTCCGAGTGTGGGTATACGGGATTGAGTGGGGGAAAAGTTAAATTGCCACGCTTGCGGTATGTTTATGGTGAGTTAAATTTGGTTCTTCGGAGACGAATTTATCTACGGCGGCCTTACGTTTTCATAAGCTGTGGGGTTAATGGTGTTAGTTTGAAATATGTTTTTTTTTTCACTTAAGTCTGAAATCTCACGAAAGCGCTTCGTCTTTGCGCCTATATATCTACTGTGTCGAGCCTCTGCAAAAGTTTGGTTGAAAAACATGTAAAAGTTACAATATTGCAAACTTTCGTTGACCTTCCAAATAACATGTAGGCCTATTTGAAAATATCGGCTCTCCAGAACTGTTAGTCAATTCCCTTTTAACCATACCCAATATAACGACTTCGGAATACTTAACACAATACCAAGAGGCCCAGATCAAAATTGACAACATCAAAACCTGGTAAACATTTAAATAATTCAAGGGAGAATCGCATTCTGCCCTTCAGGAGCCAAAGTGTTTTTAAGAAATTGGTGGTGACCCCCCCTACTCCCCTCAGTTTTGTCCCAGGAAAATCTGAGGACCTTTACATATTGCTATGATTTACCTCAAGTTCATATCAATTTATTATTCTTGGGATTATTATTATTAGCATTAATAATGATAACGAGAAGGTCCTATGATTTTTTTCTGGGAAAAATTGAGGACAAACTCTGAACGGGCCCAAGAATAATAAAACTGCCCTCAGATGTAAAACTGTCGAAATAAATATTATATTATTGTTATTATTGAAAATTTACAAAAAGACTTTGATATACTAAATGGATGGCTTATGGATAATGAACTGTCCATAAGTGAAGAAAAAACTGTTCAATTAAACATATCTGTTCCAAAAATGAAAGAGATACTAAAACTAAATATTTTTAATCACTTCACAGAATGCCAGTTAATAAAAAGATGATAATAAATAGTTGCAAAAACATGTAAAGACACAAAAATTAAAGAATCTACAAAATATCTAGGCATGGAAATTGATTCACAGTGAAATCTAGACACATGCTAGTGTGTCGCGCAAAGTTAGGCAACAGACATCATAACAAACATCACATCAATTCAATTGTCGAGGTTGTAAACCATTGTAGCGCAACTTCATAGAGTCAGTGTCATATATGATAAAGCATAAAGTTGGGTACAGTTCAGGTACTTGGGGAAAAATAATAATGCGGTACAAAAGCTTAAACTGTGTTGAAATCGAGAGCAATGACCCACGTGACAAAAATTAACTCGTGAAGCCAGCTAAGCTAAGCTGCTTTCAATGGAAAATGTGACCCTCAATAACTTTGAAAATGTGTTACTACCTAGCTAGCTAGCTAGTCCTCTCATCCCCGTGTTAAATCTCATGGGGTGATTGATTATTCATCGCTACCGAGATAACGGGGAGGCTTCTAGCTATGAAATTGGACGAATTGGTGCAGTACAATATGAACTGCGTACCTTATATGGTTTGGAGCCTGGGGGCGTAACGGGAATGGCGTGGGAGGGCGCGTAAGTACGAAAATGTTGTTATACCCATTGTTAGTATTGTCGGCATCGTCTCTCATTGGACAGCCAAAATTCGGACAATGAGAACGTGTTTACTGACGTGCGTGCCTAGACACACACTAGTGTATCACGATAAATCTAAACAACGTCACAAAAAAATTGTATTCACGTCCAATTCACGAAAAATAAATCAAGTGTAAAAACAAAGCAAAATAAACAAAGCCAAAAACTGGTAAAGAGGCACCAAGTTGAGAGTGGTTCGGCCCTTCAAAGGAGTGATATCAATACATCAAAACTAACTAAATAAAACAAATTACAAAAAAATTAAAACCAAACCAAAACCTTAGAAGAGGTGACTAAGTTGAGAATGGTTCGGCCTATAGGCAAACGGTAGTAGCAAATTGTTGAAAACCAATTTCTTGTTGACGTGGCACTTTATTACACATCTGCACGGTAGTGGAGTTGGGTCAATGCACAATTTAAAAAAAAAAGAGTGATATCATATCAAAAACCAAAACTGGTAAAGGGGCCGATAAATTCCGAATATTTCGGCCCTTCAAAGGAGTGATATCAACACACCAAAACCTTCGCCAAGTTAATCGCACGGAATATACTTTGGACGTTAAATGAAAACTTGAACATTGCTACCGAAAGTAGTAATGTTCTAGTTTTCATTTAACCCTCGAATTATTAAGTGGTGCGATTAACTTGGCAAATGTTTTGGTGAGTTGATATCACTCCTTTGAAGGGCCGAACCATTCGGAGCTTGGCGGCCCCTTTTACCAGTTTTGGTTTTTGATATAATTTTAAACAACACATAATGAAACTAATAATTAAATTACAAAAAATGATTCCAAAATTATATAATGTTAAATATATACTAAATAATAAAAATAAACTGATACTATATGATGCGTGGATGGTAAGTATGTTAACGTACGGTATTGAAGTTTGTGGTTTTGCTCCAGATTAGGTAATAAATAAGTTGCAAAGAGTTCAAAATGAAATAGTATAGGTATTTTTTAGGAAAAAAGGAGGACAAGATAAAGACATTTACGTTAAAAATAATATACTTAAAATAAAGGACTTCGTGATTATGTTATAGTATTGATATAAACACTATTATGAATAGAAATGATTGAGATTAAGAATACAAACAAAAAAATACAGAATTCCAGAATGGAATAATGCGTATGGACTAAGAAATAAAAAACTACTATGTACCAACTATTTTCAATAGACTACCAAGACAGTTACATTCTTTTCAAAGTAAAGGCATACTGCAAAAGGTATTAAAGCAAGAACTAATAAAATATAATATGTAGTAATAAAATGGGAAATTTTAAATGTATATTATTCTGTGTATGTTATGTATTGGAATTAATGGCAAAAAATATAGAAGTTATTGTTGTGTTCATTACACTAAATGTAATATATTACTATTGTAGGCTTTCACAAGTTTTTCTAAACGTCGATGCCAATTATGCAATACAATGAATAAGATAATGAATAAGATGTAGTAAAATTCACACAAGTTATTTTATACAACTTCGGGGATTACACTGTAATCTGAAATAAAGTATTTTTATTATTATTACTATAGACATAATAACAGACAAAATAATAGAAATTTTTTTGCTAATTAAATCAGGGAATTTCTGGGAAATAGAAAATTAGAACAAATGTACAATATAGATACACATTACACACGGAAAAGAATGAACAACTGACTTAGTACAAATAAACGAAATAATAACTAAGGCATTAAATGAAGGAAAGTTAAAAGTTACTTAAGTAATAGGAAAATGTTAGTAAAGACAGAGGAAGAAATAGCCACTAAAAAAAATTCAAAATTTGTAGCTCCACAGGGATCTGCACTGAGCCCATTGCTTTTTCAAATTTACACAAATGACATATCGGAAAATATTGAAAAAAAAAAACAAATCTGTTTTTTTTTTCCCCGTTGAGGATACTATTATGATTTCAATACATTATAACTAATGAAAAATTGATAAAAAATTTACAAGCTGATTTTAACCAATCAAAGGACTGATTAGTAAAAAGCAAACGGTACAAATGAACATCACAGTGCCAAAAATGAAAAAAAGAAACTTCAATTATAAAACATTATGAAAACTGCAAAAGTTTAAATGGAGAAGATAAAAATGTAAGAAGCAATGTGCGAAATTGGAATTCAAAGAGAAAACAAAGTATTTAGGAATGGAAATAGATGCAAACTGGAATTTTAAAGCACTATTAGTCAGACAAAATATTAAAAAATGTTGCCCAAGAAATATGCGGTACGGATAAAAAATGCATATTGGATTAAAAAAAAATTTAAAAATCTTATACGGAGCATGTATTGAAAGTATTTTATGAAATGGAATAGAACATATGGAATTGCATCAGAGTAATTAATTGAAAGATTACAAAAAATTAAAAAATTAAATAATTGAAGTATTATTTTGGGAAAAGAGAAATAAAACAAGTGAAATATACACAGAAATGAAGATCATGACAATAATAGAATTGATAAATTATATAAAAATTAAAAAAAATTATTATTCAAATATACTGTATACAAAAATATAAATGAACAATGAGGGCGTAGATTAAGATTAATTACATCAAAGTACATGCTGCCAACATGGAACAAGGTAAACAAAAAAAAAAATTTGTTACATACCTGAAGCTCTCGCAAGATGTGTATGAATAAAGAGCCATTGTTGGCGGGAATGTTCTTTGCTTCAGTTCCGTTCTTAAAACTCATCAACTGCAACAAATGCCTTATTATTTATTTATTGTTATTGAAATTGTTCAGGTGCAATAAATGAATTATTTTGGAAACATTGATACGTAAACATTGACATGCAGGGCCGTAGCCAGGATTTTTTTTATACCCCCGCACCAGAATTAAAATAAAGCGCCTGTCCCCACGCTCCTCTCCCACAAACAAAATATTCCATTCTCCAGTAAATTTTTTATTTCCTGGTTGCGAATACGAATTTTTTGAAAATTTTTTTCGTCGTGCGTAATTCAACCTGGACTTAGTTTAGGTCTCTGTGTGTCTCATCTATGATGTCGAGGATGGCTTTTTTTTTTAATACCGTTAAAAAAAGTAATGTTTTTTTCTCTGATTACTGTGCTTAAAAACAAATTAATAAACAATTCGTTTTAACGCAGTAAATCGACATTTTTTAAATTAACATTCTGCACTTTTTGTTTGTGGGTTACCGTTCCCGAGTTTTAACAATATCTGCTCCTGAAGCAGACTTAAAAAAAAAAATTAGTCATTTTCATGTCTGGCGAGAAATTTTGTTGAAATTATAAACATGTATGATTTAACTCATTCCAAGCTTTATTCAGAAACTGGCTATTTTTGTTTCTCTTACCAACAAATCTCATCAGGCCGCGTAACCATGCTCTCGCTCTCATGGTAACTTCCAATTTTTAACCATGATTTTCATCAACTTCTGAACTTTAGATTTTTCTTTGTTTGGGATTTTACGATTTTTTACAGGATTAGGAGAGCATGATCTTTCATTTGAAACCTTTACCACCTATTTACGTTACGCACTTCTTTGGAACTAACCTCGTGTTTGTTAACAAAACTTCTTCGCGCTCCTCGCCTGAAGAAACCCCCCCCCCCCGCACGTGCGGGGGTTGCGGGGGTTAGGTTGGGCAAGCAAATTCATCATTATTATGCACTACAATGAAAGAGGGCGAGCGACCGACAATGTCAAACAAACAGATGTGGCCTATAACAATCGACATATTGCATCAATAAAGCTATAGCTCTTAAGAGCCGACTTGGAAGAGTTTCAATGTTGGTTGAGTAACAATCACTGCATGCACAACCGTTGTTGGGTTTGTTGGGCTTGGTATCAGAACAGAAAAACGTCCTCCATTGAAAATAACATTTACTTCCATAACACAAATCAGCAGGGGTTCAAAGAGGGAGCAGAGATGGGGATATTCAGACCACACAATAGGGGAAACCTGGGCCCACTACAGTGTTACGCTCAGGTATGCGGGAACCAGCTAGCCGTGGTATGTTACAGCTAGTTATTATTATTATTTTTATTATTATTATTATTATTATTATCTATCTATCTATATACTTATTTGCCATAAAGAAGGGGGGTTAAAGGGTTAAAGGGTTTAACGAGCGTTAACCACTCCTGGTCATCTGCCCGAAGCCCTAAGGCCCTATGTCTGCAACAGCCAGATTCTCAGGCGGTCACCCACCCAAGTATCAATCCAGCCCAATGCTGCTTAACTTCGGGGATCTGACGAGAACCGGTGTTTCCAGCACTGCAAGGCCGCAAAGAAGGGGAATAAGCTGCTAACAATGAAGAAGCCAAACAATGCTTACAATACTTATTTCTGTTACCGTAGAGATAATATAACGACGCCGCTAACAATGTAGAAGCCTAACAATTAGGAAATCAAAAGCTTCAATAACTCTGTCTATTAGAGCCGAATTGAGTAATTTCAAAGTTGGTTGAGTAACAATCACTACCTGTGCGATCGTTGTTACTGGCTTATCTCGTTGGTATCAAGACAGTGAAACAGGCAACGCAGCTACACTGAGAAGTGCTATCTAGACACACGCTAGTGTGTCGCCGCCAAGTAACAGTAGATCATCCCATTGTAGACATCCGATTGTTAAAAATTGATTGTTAATGATAAAAAGGCGGCTCACTAGCAGACATGTGTCTGTTAACTGTAAGCAACTGAAATCATATTTTGGCATGTTGAGGATAAATCCCAATGCGACAGAAATGTTTCAAATTGTGAAAAATGTAAGGGTAAGGGTCAGAGATTAAGAAAAACTTAAATTTAAAGGATGAGTGTCCACCAATCATAGAGAAAAAGATGCGTCAATAACGTTGTTTTTGTGTTGCTTAGCTAGCTAATAAGATTTTTCCCATGTTAAATCCCATAGACTTTTTGCTCATGTCTAGCGCAAAATTGCGAAGGCCTACGTACCTGAATTTTTGCACACGGATGCTTGGTGATCTGAGGATGGTCCTTTTGTTGGTTTGGGGGTTGTAGGGGTCAGGACAAATGCGTGGGAGGGTTTTGAAATTTGCCACCGGCGAATTTAAATTTCGTTTCCGTTCCAAGTTGCAACCAAAGATTTTCAGCAACAATGGCTTGACTGGTCCTTATATTTATTGGAAAAGCCTGGATGAACTAAAAACTGAACTGTAACGAAGGACAAAATAAAGAAACATTAACGTTGCCGTGGATTGCGTAAGAATAAAGGGATGCACGTTAGATGATGGTTACGCAACAATACGAGCATACACGAGCTAATGGTTTTTTTTTTTTAATAACCCCCCCAAAAAATGCTTCGCGTTCTGCTGTTTTAGTAACAGCGACCTTCGGGGGTTTCTGCATGACTAAATGTGAACGAAATCTTGAAAAATTAAGGGGAAGTTGCAGGGATAAACAAAACAACTGAGGGGGATGCGCTGATTGAGTGAGCGAAGCGAATGAAATGAGTTATTGTTAGTCAGTGTGTGCAAAAATGAGATTGAAGCATCCTAAACAGACGGTGTAATCTTATGTACGTTCACAGTCCTATGAAAGTTGTGATATCCACCCAAAACCAAAACTGGTAGAAAAACCCGCCAAGTTTCCCAAAACGGTCGGCCTTTGAAGGTAGTGATATCATTCCACCAG
>JAHWFP010232277.1:12174-29198 GCA_023313725.1 Lithobius niger | reverse complement strand
ATTCTAATGAAGTTGGCCGAAAATGGTTCACATGTGGAATGCTTGGGTTTGATGATTGGAATGCCAGAAAAAGCTTCACTTAGTTGGTCTCTTAGGGCAGGTAACAATTGGCATGAGCATATGGGATATATCAAGATTGTTACAAGAATAGGAACATTAAATACATCAGATTTAGACAATCAGTTGTAGTAGCAGACATTATTAAAGGCTAAAGATTATAATATGGTTCTTGCAGGGAAAGGGAGGACGGAGTAGTTCCAGCCGAGTGTCGCCAGGAGACGGTGCCGCAGGCAGAAGGAGTACCGGAACCGCACCGACGCACCGGGACCAATGACCAAAGGACAAAAGCCTCTCTTGGCAGCTCCAACCGACGTGCCGATGGGAAGCCCCAGAACCAATCATGCTGCATGCGACGAACCCTGTCGATACAACAGGAGGACGTTTTCAATTCATGGTGCTCAGTATAGTATTTCACTGGCACATGCGCAGATGATCTGTGCGGGTACAGCTAGTTATTATTATTATTATTAAGACCTTCGTTTTCTTGGTGTCAGTTAGACGATGGCGTTCGGCAACAATAAGGTAAGACTTTCGCTGTTTACCCGAGTGGTGAAGCCACATATTTATACAACGACGAGTTGAATATTTATTGAACGAGCCATTGTTGCAATAAAGCGAGTGTTAGCGCATTGTTGCCGAGCCATCATCGAACATATTTGTACAACAACGATTTGCATTGTTAGTAACCGAGCCATTGTTGTGACAGCATAAGGAGCCATTATTGGCGGGAATGTTCTTTGCTTCAACTTCGTAGTTTTAATATATACTCAATAACTTCAATATTGGGTAGCTGCGAGCACTAGGCGTCAGATTCGATAGACATCTTGATCCCAGCTGTATATCTGACTTCGTACAGAGCCGGTTCGATCCTGGTGAAGGGAAGTGTATATGTCCGGGTTTTTCTCCGGTCGTTTCCCGCCCGTTGCACGAGGGTTTCCTCCCTCATGCGGTAAAAAACAACTGTTCCTGATGGTAATAAAACCTTCCACTTAACATCTGCCACTTGGACCTAATAACAAGGTATTAGCTTATTGGCCGACACCTTCTATTATTAATATTATTTTATTAATAAATGCCTTATTTGTTTAATAATAAAAGCACCGCCTTTACTGTAAGGTTCGACCTCGGCCTCCCATGTTAAAGCCGAAATTTCGATGCTTAATTTCTCCGCTGCCTTTTAATAGTTTTCTCTCAAATTTAATATATAAGCCGTGCACCAACTTTTATTAATTTCCGATTGGTCACTTTGGAGATCTAGACTTAAGCTGGAATCGTGAGTTTCATTTTTGGCTTGGACTTCTTTTTCTTCTTACTTCTTCTTTGGACATGTTTAAACAATGGTCTCTACAGACTAAACCATTTGCCCTAGAAAGCTGGTTCTTAGCTCATTCGAAAGAACTACTTCCGGAGATGTGCCCCTTATAGAAATAGAAATTTCAATTGGTCGAGCCATTTCGGAGTTACGGGGCCCTGAACGATCAGTTTTATTGTTTTACATTGTTTTAAATATTGTTATTAGGCAATAATGCCAATCCGCAAACGCCAGCCGCAAGGCGTAGACTTAAAGACCAAAGGGTTTCAAAGGGTTTAACGAGCGTTAACCACTCCTGGTCATCTGCCCGAAGCCCTAAGGCCCTATGTCTGCAACAGCCAGATTCTCAGGCGGTCACCCACCCAAGACCAAACAAATGCTTACAACGCTGTGAGTCAACAATTCACCCGCACTTTGAGGAAACGTGAAGAGGAAACATTATCCTTATTACGAATTAGTTTATAAGTACGGTGGTTTGACGTCGCCCCAGACTGTAAAACACATATATACTCCGGAGCAGGCGGCCAAGTAACCGGCCACGCCATTCCGTCGTACAATCAAGTACCCCACCCTGTAGTGCCATCTGTTGACGGGATTCGCCTTCAAATTCGGGTTGGGATACTTTTCCAACGTCTTCGAACAGTTGGCGCCACTTATCAAACCTGCCATGTCGCCGTCTATTGACAGCCTTGGACTACAAGTTCGGGTTATAACACTTTTTCCAAAGTCTTCGAAGAGATGGCGCCACTTACCAGACCTGCCGCACCGTTTTTGGGTTCTTTTTTTTTGGTATTGTTGTGGTACCAAAGCGGCCAACAAAGTTTTAGTCGCGTGGACTGTGCCATTGTCGAAGTTTAAGCTAAAAAAAAAAACCGCGGCTACTAAACCAGACAACTTTAAACCAAACGACGATTGGTTCTTAAGTTCGAGGCCTCGAATGGTGAGCCTCGAAATTGGCAGCCTGATCCGATGGAAAGACGCATTTATTTCCTAAATGTTCACTTCCAGAAAGGAGTTGAATTGTTTTTAAGTGGGCGGCAACAATCGCTGCTTGCAACAATGTCGCAATGCACGGTGCAGAGGTAAATTGTTTCAAAGGATTAACTTAAACATGGGATTACTTGCTTACTGAATGCTGGATTTCTCAGGGATACGGATTTTTTTAGCCTTCAGTCAAACACACGCCAGCAACTTTTCCGGAGCTGCACCAAAGGGAGAATGTCACGGGGCAACGTCTTCGGGGAGGGGGAGGCGGGCAAGCGTGTATGGGGGAACACGTATGCGAATCCGGGATGGGGCAGGAATGTAGGGATTGCAGGTTAAAGTAATTGTGGGGGAGAGGGCATATGTGGGAGCCATTCACATGTTCGGTCTTCGGTTTGATAAATTTAAAATCAAAGACCAAACACCTGTAGGGAGGCGGGGGGGGGGGTGCGGAGACTTGCACTGAATGAGTGAGCGAAGCGAGCGAAATTCATAGCGTTGCAAAGATTACAGAAGACCAACGTGGTATGTCAAAGTACCACGAATTAGAAAACAAAAA
The DNA here is from genome assembly GCA_023313725.1 of Lithobius niger. Taxonomy (NCBI): domain Eukaryota; kingdom Metazoa; phylum Arthropoda; class Chilopoda; order Lithobiomorpha; family Lithobiidae; genus Lithobius; species Lithobius niger. The sequence goes on along the minus strand of JAHWFP010232277.1, from coordinate 26,283 downwards.
CGAGCAAACGATGTTTAAAGTAAGGTTTAACTGATCCAAAGTCAAAACAGCAAAGTAACGCAAATAAACTTTCCTGTAAGGTTTCAAATTCCGCAGTGTTCCTGTCCTCTCTAGTCCACGTGAAACATTACTGCTGTATTCACATGTTTTTACGGTTTTTACTTTAAAACACGATAGGTCTGATCGGTTCATTCTACTTGGCTAAAACGACATCGCTGAAAAATCGTAAAACCGGACTTTTAGTGTGCTTAGTTCAAACCTACAAATTAAGTAATTCAGGGTTCGTGCGACTCCTTGAAAACCTGGAAATGCCGTTGAAAAAAAAATGAAAGACCAGTTCTGAAGTCTTGAATATGAAATCTTGAAAAGTGGCGTATGTATCAATAGGATGAACGGAAAGGAGACGACCGGACTAGAATGAAGATGAAAAATTTAGCCCCGAAATTAGGAAAGTGTGTACACTATATTATACCCTATATTATTCTTACAACAATTTTGAAAGTTGGGAAATGGTTTTGATTTTATTTACGTGTCTCATGGTTGAAAACGGCAGTAAGGTTTCTCGTGGACTAAACAGTACAGGAACACTGCGGTATTTGAAACCTTACAGGAAAGTTAATATGTTTTCTTTTGCTGTTTTGACTTCGGATTAGTTAAATCTTACTTTAAACATCAAACGAGCTCGTTTTTGTTTTCAAATTTTAATCAATTTTAACTCTTTCCTTCGGGTCATTCTTCAGCTGTAATAACTGTATTATTTTGGAAACATTGTTACATAAACATTGCTAGCGATAGTAGATTTACTTACATAAGTAAGAACCAAAGGCCTTCATTTTCTTACCTACGTAAGTAAGAAACCACGCCTTCGTTTTCTATGCCTAAAATTCTGTTTTCTATTTTAAAAATTAATAGTTGTTAATTTAAAGTGTGAAATAGTTTAATAATACTTTATAAAAGGTTTTGGATACGTAAACATGGACAGTGATTGTATTTTTACTACTTAAGTAAGAACCAAAGACCTTCGTTTTCTTACTTACGTAAGTAAGAAACCCACGCCTAGCGTGGTTCTTACTTAATCTTGACTTAAGTAAGAACCCCAAGCCTTCATTTTCTTGCTTATATATTTGTAAGAGTTCTTTGCCTAAAATTCGGCAAAGGATGAATGCCACCATTATTGAGCTGGAAGAAGTGCTCAAAATGATTTAAGTCTTTTTTTTTTAAAAGTGAAGAGAAATGAAATGATAGTGAGAAGGTATTATAAAAAAAACGAACTCCTTTGATGTAAGGTACAACTTAATGTTCGGTAGTCAAAACAGCAAAGAAACGCAATTAAACTTTCCTGTAAAGCGAAGCAGTGTTGCTGTACTGTTTAGTTAACGTGTAAACTTACCGCAGCTGTATTTCAATGTTGTTCTTTTTTTTCTTTACCCATTTTCATTTTGAACACAAGCTAATAATTGGTGTCAACGGAAAGAGGACAACTTGACTGAAGAATATTGAGAAGTTTAGCTAAAAACTAGCGATGTCATCGGGGACCTTGGAGTCCCTGGCAGGTCTAACCTTGGTGGTAAGGCATTCGTGTCCCCATACCTATTTCCTTACCTTCCCCTGGCCATACTTTTATCACTTTATGTGATTGTCTTTTTTTTAATTTAGACTGGCTGTCAGTGATCTTTCCTAGGGTCCTTGTCAGACCTGTTGCAATTGCAACAAATATTGTTATTATTATTAGTATTATAAAATAGGTTTGTGTGGCTGTGTGTGCATCGACTTCTCGTTACTCCAAGCCAACCGGCATAAAAATATTGTCACTAAAAAAAAAACTCAATATAAATGGCTTTTGTTTCATTATGTTTAGAATACTCAAGTAATCTCAACACAACGAAACAGAAGCCAGTTATTATTCTATCTTTGTTCAGGAGTCCAAAATTTGCGACAGATGAGCTCTGGTTTTAACTTTATCTACGTGTCTACGTTTCACGTGGACTAAACAGTACAGCAACATTGCGGTATCTGAAACCGTTACAGGAAAGTTTATTTGTGTTCCTTTGCTGTTTTGACTTCCTTTCAGTTTAAAGACGGGTTGCCACCAAACGAAAATTTTGAGCATCTAGCGCCATCGAGCACTATCTAGTTCTGTCTAGCGCTTGTTCGCATCAAGCAAAGAAACGCACAAAGAAATATCTTTTAACACAACAAACAAGCCACGTGCCTTCTGAATTATTAAGTACGAATTTGGTACATCCTCGTGCACCTGGAAGCAACCTGCAAAAATTAACGATATTACTGCCACTAGATGGCGCCACGGTAGAATATAAAGAAAATACCCTGGCACCATCTAGTAACATTAATATCGTTAATCTTTACAGATCACTGCCAGGTGCACGAGGACGTCCCACATTTTTACTCAGTAATTAAGGACGCACGTGGCTTGTTTGTTGCGTTTAAAGATATTGCTTTTGTGCGTTCGTTTGGTTGCTGCAAAATAGAAGTAGATAAGGCTAGATGCTGCAGATATTAATTTGGTGGCAACCGGCCTTTAAACCTTACTTTAAACGTCAAACGAGTTTTTAAAAAAAATAAATATACACAAACCGCTGTAAATTATATGAAGGAAAGAGGAAAACAAGCCAAACAGCGAACATTATACACTAGAAACACACTAATTCGTGATACTTTGACATACCAAGTTGGTCTTCTGTACTCCTTGCAAACGCAATGAATTTCGTTCGCTTTGCCCTCTCATTCAGTGCAAGTCCGTCTGTTTGGAGTTGGTTTGTCTGCAGCTCTGTTTCAGCCATTTTGGCCTTTACAGGCAGCAAGCTAAATGGGCAGAGCACGCAACCCATACTGTTAATTCATAATAAAGATTACAAACGAAAACGTCAAGTGTGCCGTCAAAAAAGGGGTTATATGATTGAAGTTTCATTTTACTTGTTAAAATGTACACGGATAAAAATTGATGATTTTTAATTGATATAATCAGTGTACAATTCAGAAAATTGGATCTGTTTAAGTGCTGTTGTGCTTTACGTAACGTATATGATTGGTAAACACAACAGCACTTAAACAGATGCAATTTTCTGAATTGTGCATTTGATTATTTCAATTAATAATCACCAATTTTTATCCGTGTACATTTTAACAAGTAAAATGAAACTTCAATCATATAACCCCTTTTTTGACGGCACACTTGACGTTTTTTGTTTGTAATCCGTGTACCTTTTTTACGGCTATGGTGTCGCGCTATAAAGGTTTATGGATGCAGTCGATTGTTGCATGCACGAAGAATGCATCTGGAGTTTGCTGAGTGGCATTGTTCCCTTAATAAAATGGTTAAAACAATGTAAAACAATCAAAATGATCGTTTAGGGTCCCGTAACTCCGGAATGGATCGACCAATTGAAAAAGTAGTCCCTGTAAGGTTGAAGCCCAGGGAAATTTCTGGCTCAGATCATGTTTCAGATTTTGGGTAGGTGCAGTAGTTTTTTTTGAAACCGTGTCAGCCAATAAGAACAAGAACCAGAACAACAACAACAACAACAAGAAGTGAACAGTTTTCAAATTTACGTGTGGCTTCCTATACGTTTTCTGTTGCACGGAATTGCATAAAAGTTGGTGTAAAGCTGGAAAAGTTGCTATCTACTATCTGGCCAAGTTTGGTTGAAATATATTGAATAGAAACGGAGCCGTGTATGATAATGCTTCTTCTTCACGTTTCCGTAAAGTACGATTGACTTGCTGGCTCACCAGAATTGTTAGCATGTGTTAAAATCTTCAGGCTACGCCGTTCGGCGGGCCTTTGCTGATTTGCATTGTTGCCATAGTAACAATGTTTAAAACAAAACTGATCTGTCGGGGCTCCCATAACTCCGTAATGGGACAATTAATTGAAATTGCTAATAGAAAAAGGACAAATCAGCGAAAGTGTCTTCGCAAAAAAAAACAGTAAAAAACCAGCTATCTAGGATAAAATGGTTTAGTCTGTATAAACGTGTCTAAAGAAGACGCCCACCAATCCAAAAATGAAAATCGCGATTCTAGCCCAAGTCCAGATTTCCGATGTGATAAACCAGATATTAACAAATGTTGGTAGACTTGCTGACCACGTTCTACAAAATTTTAATAGAAATTATTGAAAGATGGCAGAGCTCTTAAACATCGAAATTTCGGACTTTAACATGGGATACCTCATAGGTCAAACCTTACAGTAACAGCTACGGTCGTTACTAATAAAGACACCCGTCGTCTAAATGGCCGGACACTGGTCTTTTCTGCAATACCCGGATATTTGGTAATATGGAATGAAAGAGTTATTTAACTCGTTTTGCCGAATTAGATTATCCAATTCCATCGTGTCAGGCAGCCAAGTTTGAGGAAATCTGCATTCTGTATAGCATAATACATTTTGAGCTTCTATACTGCAAATCACCCACCCCTTGACTTTAATTTGTTACTCGGATTATAACTGAACAAATGGGTCTGGTTTTTGAGGAAATGCGGCTGACCCGAATTGCCTTTAGCCCTTTTTTGGGCACAACCACATTAATTCGACGTGTGGCACGACGAATTAAAAACATTAGAAACATGGCCGCGCTTATGGTGCCCACCATTCTTAGGTCTGCTCTCGGCTGAATGAGATTCGGGAGGAACACATTCTGTAATTCGTCATCACTCCTGTGGGTGTGCGGCGAAGACAACGCGTATATTACAGGCAGGTTGCTACAAATGTGAAAACGCTGTATTTCTTAAAAACTATGCAAACATCAATTTATAAAATCGAACAGCTATTGAAACTTGGTTCAAACTTTTGCCTGTGCTAGGATAAATTTTGCAAACAGTATCACAGTTTAACTGTAGATGCATGTGTGTTTTATCCTAATCGTCAGACTTAAGTTTCGCAAACAGTTTTGAGTTACTGCGACGGAAATTGCTCACCGTGTTCAATTATTTTATATAATAATAATAATATAATAATAGAAAGTTTAGTGCAATTGCACGCACGCCAGTCAGGACCCTGGAAGGTCGCTAACATCCAGCCTGGAAGTCGTATAGTAAAACAATGAAATGCATGAAACAATTGTAGTGAAAGTTAAAAACAGAGATGAAAAGTAAAATTAAAGCTATTTACAATTTTAAAAATATGTATAATAATAATAATAATAATAAACACGGCAGGACAGTTTAACCCAAAGCCAATAAAAAAAGTTCAAATGAGCATTAACTGATCCAATATGATCAAAACTAAATTAAAAACTTTAACCCAACAATAAAAACTTAGCTTGTTTTATGGCAGCTACCATCCCATAATCTCAAAGCGAACGTATCACAGATGGCTACGCCTTAAATCGTCAATCTGCTTGTTTATTACAAGCAGATTACCCCATATCACAGTTTACCATATATCGTCCTATGTGGCACTTCATCAATAAAATCTGCTCAGCTGCAGAGTGGGTGCGGGATTAATTCGAATTCGATTCATATCACTCCGAAAAAGGTTAATGGCATAATTCGAGAGCATTTCGTTATACCATGCTTTGATATGTAGTTATTTTGGGTTTCGTTCGGCCTTATTAGCTGAACTACCCAATTTCGCTCGGGTGGAGTAATTTTGCACATTATAATTTTTAGCCTACCCTTAAATTCCAAAATTCGGCAAAAATTGATTCGGTCTCTTGGTTTAGTTAGCAAAGGATGCCTTTACTATAAGGTTTGACCTGTAGGTCTCCCACGGTAAAGTCGAAGTTCAACATTTAATATCTCTGCAGCCTTTCTGTATTTTCTACTCAGATTTGGTATATAGGTTTTTTTGACTTGGTCAACATTATGGAGATCTTGACCTGAGCTGGATTCGTAAATTTCTTTTCTGGCTTGGTGGTGCTGGTCCATAGCTCATTTTACACGGGCACTTCCGCTGGTGAGCCCACTTTCTAATAATCATTTCAGTTGGTTGTGCCATTCCGGCGTTATGGAGCTCTGAATGATTAGTTTTATTATTGTGTATTTTTCTAAACATTGTTAGATGAACAACAATGCCTTTCAGGAAACGCTTTTGAACACGTCTATGCAGACCAAGGCCCAAGTGCTGGTAGTAGTAGTGGAGCGCAGCTGCTATCTCAGCGGGCCTTGATACAGACACTCTCAATTTGCTGATAAGAATGCAAACGCTTTGCAAATGGAAAAGGAAGAATATGCAAGAAAAAAACGAGTGCCCTAACCTGAAGTCATCACTCAACAACCAGCAACAACAACGAAACTTTAGAAAGTATTAATACGTTTAAAGCTTAGTAAATTTTTGTACATTAAAATAAAATGTACTATGCAGTATTAAAACGAAGCAAAACAACCTGCTTCAAAAGCTAAGCAAAACGCAACGGATGAACATAAATGTAATGTGAAAGTATGGCTAAACCAAATAGCACACCAATGAGCCCTCAACCTATAACATGGTAAGCCAAAGTATCACGGATTTGAAAACAAAAACGAACTCGTTTGGTGTTTAAGGGAAGGTTTAACTGAACCAAAGTCAAAACAACAAAGGAACACGAATTATCTTTCTTGTAAGGTTTTAGACACCAAAATGCTTCTCCACGTGAAACCTTGCTACTGTCTTTCTTTCTTTATTTCTACCCGAGCCTACAAGATCTACAAGAACCAATCGCTCGACCTATCGTACCTAACCTAACTTATATCTATTTAGGGTGCACACTGAGTACATTAGGCCAAAAACAAATTACTAACAAAAACGTTAAGTGTGCCGTAAAAAAGGTGGTTATATGATTGAAGTTTCACTCTACTTGTTAAAATGTACACGGATAAAATTTGAATGTTTTTTAATTGAAATAATCAAATGTACAACTGAGACAGGACCAAATACCACACAGGAAACCAACCATTGAAACAATAAAAAAAAATGTTTCAAAAGTTAGTGTAGTTTTTACTTTTGAATCCGGTAGGTAAGCTGATGATTGCTGTCTGCTACTTGGCTTAATAGCAAGATTGAACTGAAAGGTGACGACTTGGTTGAAGAAAATTGAAAAGTTAATTTCAAATGTATGAGGTTATAATGAGGTGTGTAACTGTGTTTGGCTATGTGTGTGTCAAATTTATGTTAATTTCAAGCAACAAAATATTTGAAAGTTGGGCACTAATTTCATTTACATGTACCGAAATCTGACGCAATAATACATTACAGGTTTTGAACTTTGGGTTTAACGCTTTGGGTCGTCAATTTAACACTTTTGTACTTGGATTTAACACTTTTGTACTTGGATTAAACCCTTTTGTACTTGGATTAAACCCTTTTGTACTTGGATTTAACACTTTTGTACTTGGATTTAACACTTTTGTACTTGGATTAAACCCTTTTGTACTTGGATTTAACACTTTTGTACTTGGATTTAACACTTTTGTACTTGGATTAAACCCTTTTGTACTTGGATTTAACACTTTTGTACTTGGATTTAACACTTTTGTACTTGGATTAAACCCTTTTGTACTTGGATTTAACACTTTTGTACTTGGATTTAACACTTTTGTACTTGGATTAAACCCTTTTGTACTTGGATTTAACACTTTTGTACTTGGATTTAACACTTTTGTACTTGGATTAAACCCTTTTGTACTTGGATTTAACACTTTTGTACTTGGATTTAACACTTTTGTACTTGGATTAAACCCTTTTGTACTTGGATTTAACACTTTTGTACTTGGATTTAACACTTTTGTACTTGGATTAAACCCTTTTGTACTTGGATTTAACACTTTTGTACTTGGATTAAACCCTTTTGTAATTGGATTTAACACTTTTGTACTTGGATTAAACCCTTTTGTACTTGGATTTAACAATTTTGTACTACAATTTAATGTTTGTGGATTTTAAATTAACACCGTTGTCTTTGGTTTAACCCACTTGCACTTGAATTTAACACTTATTCACTTGAAATTAAAGCAATGAAACAAACTCTTTGAACTATTTAATGTTTCAATGATTAAATAAAAATCCGCAAAAACCAAATTACGAAATTATAAAAAGTTACGAAAAAAAGATGATAGAATTATAAAATATTAGAGCCTATAAAATTAAAAAGAAAAAAACCAAAATTATGAAAAATATACGTATTTGCATTTACTGTGTGCAGCGTAATTCCAAAGAATTCACAATTACGTAAAACATTACTAACATTCATTCAACTGGTAAAGACTCTTAACAAAATCTGTACTAAGTTGCATTCGTTATGACCTTGTGTTACTGGTGGCAAATTGTGAACGTTTAAATTTAAAATGAACGGAAGTAATAGTACATTGCTGAGACAAATTTAAATTTGAATAAGTAATACTGCTTTTGGTGGCCGTTTTATGACGGCGATGTCGTAACTCCATTAATGGTTTACGCAATTGTGAATTATATTGAAACTGTTATTACGCACAGTATACCTGTATTTTTTCATAATTTTTTTTTTTCGTGTAATTTTGTAGGTTCTAACATTTTATAATTTTATGCGTTTGTTTCGTAACTTTTTATTATTTCGTAATTTTGTTTTTACGTATTTTGATTTAATCATTAAAACATTAAATAGTTAGAAGAATTTGTTTCAATACTTTAATTTCAAGTGCAAAAGTGTTAAATTCAAGTGCGAGTGTGCTAAATCCGAAGCCAAATTTGAAATCAACCAACGTTAAATTTAAGTAGATAAGCGTCCACTTGACGTGCAAAGGCGGTATAAACCAAGGTTCAAATCCTGTAAATAACTGTTGGTTCCCTTTTTTCGAATATTTGCAGCGTTCGTCTTTGGATGCCACCAATGGTTAATGTGAACAGCATAAAGATTTCACTTTAACAATTCAGCAACACTGTGGTTTCTGAAACCTTACAGGAAAGCTTATTCGTGCTCCTTTGCACTTCCCTGATTTTGGTTCAATTAAATTTTACTTTAAACATCAAAGGAGTTCGTTTTTGTTTGCTAATACTTTTACTAGGCTAATGTTACTGGAACAGAGGACTATAACGACCAACAACCACCGGGCCAGAAAAGAAACCCGTTTTATGTTGTTTTGCATGCATAACATTATAAATACGGATGCAAACCTTTTTACGTTGCCTTTTGGACTTATGTGTCAGACTGCCTCAGCGGGGAATCGAACCCGGGACCTTTGAAATCAAAGGCCAAGGTCCTACTGCTTAGCCATACTGACACGGCCTTTGTTCGGTGGCAGGGGAGAGTAGTACAGGAATCCGTTCTAGATTTGTTCCTGTGTTCTAAGGGTTTGTCCTGGCATTTTGCTTTTCAAGTTTCTGATGATCTCAGAGGAAGTGACCATCTACCAGTGGCTCTGCATCCGGTTGGATGCAAGTCTTCGGACAGCTTGAGTGGTCATGCGAAGCCTAAGGGGAGTTTTTAAAGTCAGCGGCTTGCCACTCGCTTGCAAGCGGAAACGCTGCCTGTTTGTTATTTCAATGGGAAAGCGTTCCCTGTGGCCAAGCGACTCGTAAGCCGCTGACTTTAAAAACATCCCTCTAGTGCCAGCAATGGCAGTTTTACGGACTGGATTGACTTATACGTTTGCAGTAGATCTCCTGTGCAGCAAAAGAAACAGCACAGGGTTAATCCAGTTTGGTGGACGCACGCCTGCACATGTGCAGTTCGCGACAGGCGCAGAGCCTACCGCCTTTGGAAGAGGGTTCCAACAGAGGAAAGATGGCTGATCTACAGAGCTGATGGCTGATCACAGCCGATGGCATCTCAACTACATTTTATAATATAGCAGAGTTATTTAAACATTTGCCACAACGGTCATAGATGGTGACACGAATGTCACCGAATATTACACCACAAGCGCGAACACCACGACACTTTGAAATACACATAACCTACAACTCAAGCCCATATCCCAGTTTATACTCTAATCATATTTAAACTATATTAAAGTGGAAAATATACGGCTTTACCTTAAATACAACATTTGGAAACTGGGGCAGAAAAAAAGAAACGTGTTTTCCTTTACTGTCACGTTTCTATACAGGAAGCATCTAAACCGAAAGTGTCTGTTCAGGAATTTACATTAGACTTACGTAAAAATTCTTAAATTTATTATAATTCACAAATAAAACTTACAAACAAAAATTCTTAAAAACTCAAAAAGTTGATATCACACCTTGGCATCACACCTCTAAAACACACATTAAAACGCATATCCGTGAAAAAAAGGTGGTTAACCGGCGATAATTGCTTATTTGCTCGAAACGGGCTGTCCAATGTCTCGGGGTTTGGGGAATCCCACTAGTGCTACACGCTCAACATTTATCGCCGGTTAACCGCCTATTTCTGGCGGATATTTATTACATAACCACCATTAGTTTCATTCCGGAAGTCCTATCCTAAATCGTTGTATTGTCTTGATGTCTCATGCCACTCTTTCTTTGTAACATAGAGAGCACAAGCGAGCCAAATGTACACTTACTGTATTCCGAAGAATAAAGATAAACTCTAACTTCTTTCCTGTATTCGACTTTCAATCGGACTACGGTTGCAGGGTAGATTTTATTATTTCCTAAGCTCTATTAAAATTTGTGTCGAAATAAGCTGCCTACCAGGTTTTAAATAATTAATTAAAATCCATCACCAAACGACTTTTTTGTATAATTCAGTTTCAAAATATAAAATTACTAGAGGAAGCCGGAGCTTTGCACGGGGCCGGTCACATTTCCCGGGACACATTTCCCGGGACATTTTCCCGGCACTCTACCCGAAGACTTGTCAGATTGATGGACCACTCATGCCTGGCTCCTTTTTGGCTGCACGTAAAGTGGGAGAGGGCATTTTCAATGCGGGGGAGAGGAGGGGAGAAGTGGTTTTCCTTTAGGCTTTCCTTTTCCTTTTAGCTGGTCTCCGATATTATTATAAAGATAACTCAGGTCCAATTCTATCTTCGTTACCAATCTAACCTTTAATTTACTGGTTTGTATTTTTTTTTATTTCCTGTGTTTACGAATTATGACGTTCTGGTCCAAGATTGGACTTCAGAAGGGGTTTTTCTTCTAACCACAAATGGACGTCCGAAATGTGACGTCAATTTGTAGTCGGAAGTGGACTACTTGGACCTGACCACAAATGGACGTCCGAAATCTAGCATCCACTTGTGGTCAGAAGAAGACGTCTTATCCACAAACGGACGTCCGAAATGTAACGTCTACTTGTCATCAGAAGAAGACGTCTTATCTTGTATTTGACCACAAATTGACGTCCGAAATGTGACATTCACTTGGGGTCAGAAAAAGACCCCTTATCTTGGTTCTGCCCACAAGTATATGTCCGAAATGTAACGGCTACTTGTGGTCAGAAGAAGACGTCTTATCTTGGATCTGACCACAACTGAACGTCCGAAATGTGACATTCACTTGCGGTCAGAAGGAGACGTCTTGTCATGGATCTGACCACAAATGGACGTCAGAAATGTGACATTCACGTTTCACTTGTGGTCAGAAGAAGACGTCTTATCTTGCATCTGATCACAAATAGTGGTCCGAAATGTTACGTCCACTTGTGGTAACGAAACATAACAAAGTGGGAGAGCAAGCTAACTAACTATTAGAATGAACAAATGCGGGAGAAAAGCTTGGGAACTTTGGGTTTAAGTTAGGGTTAAGAGGCTTGGTTTAGGTTGGGGGAAAGAGCCTAACCAAAATTGGGCCTACTAAAGGCCTAACAGCCAAAAATCCCCCTAACTAGGAAACCTAGCAGGAGTCGAAGCAGGACCAACCAGTTGGCTGACCCGCAGGCTTTCTGATTTTACCATGCTGGCCCCTTTGCTTAAATACTTTTTGGTAACCCTTGACAACCGCGAAATAGCAAGGGTATTATGGGAAATGGAAGTTTCTAGAAGGTTCTAGAGGCAGGAACCGGAAATAAAATTATAAGGCATAGATAATGTCCACCTATGTAAGATTCGACACACAAGACTAAGATTGGCCATTGGCCCCAGCAATAATGCAAGCAAACAAGATTTGCGACATGTGGTCAGGAGAAAACGGCTTATCTTGGATCCTACCACAAATGGACGTCCGAAATGTGACGTCCATTTGTGGTCATAAAAAGACGTCCAATCTTGGATCTGACCACAACTGGTCATTGTCGAACACTAATGGACGTCCAATGACGCTTAAGTGATGGATGGGCTTGTATGTCAGACAGCCTGAGATTGGAATCAAACAGTCTGACATACAAGTCCAAAAGACAACGAATGTAGGTTTGCATCCGTATTTATGTAACCCATCCAGAGCCCATTGGCTTTCCGTCCTTGTTAGATGTGCAAGACTAAAGACCCCCAAACAGTGGGTTTTTAGAGAATTTCCTTGCTCCTTTATAGCGAATAGGCTTTCTCGTCCCAACTCAGTTATGAAAGATTATGAAAGTATTATGAAAATAATAACACTTGATCATGGCATTTAAACACTACAAGAATACACGCAACCGTAAAAAGAAAAGAATTTCGTTAACGACACACATTAGCTTCATTTAAAATAGTCTCGACACCGTCTTGCATTTGGCCTACTCTCGAACCAAATTCTTCGTTAGCTGCTACCTACGAGATTAAACCGGCAGGTAAAAAAAAATGAGGCCAAAAAGCCGAAGATGAGGCCTTAAATCACGTTGCCACGGCAACGGCAAATCTCCGCACCGTGGTGTATAAATGAATAAGCCTACTTTTGAACCCAATTCTCCGTTAGCTGCTACTTACGAAATTAAAACGGCAGGAAAATAAAAAATTAGGCCTAAAAGCTGGCAATGACTCCAAAAATCTAAAACTATTTCTAAGCTTACACATTTTTAACCGGCAATTGTGATGGTTACAACTTTTAGGTTATATAATCTAAATCGCTGTTGCAGTGCGTGAAACAGGTATGCGTCTCAACCACTTTTTTTTTTTAATTGCAAAAAAAAGCACACAGGCTGAATTAATACTACCGTTATTAAAAGCAAAAAAAAAAAAAACAACAAAAAAAAAACACCTTTGCAAAGTTCACATTGTAATGTATGATAAATCTAGACGTGCAAAGCAGTACAGATAAGAAGGGGGGGGGGGGAGAAATTGCCCCTGCCCTTTTAGAGAACTGCAGTTTTACTTCAAATTTTAATTTGGCAGCAAATTTTGTTTTTACTGGCTTTCACAGTGAAACCAAACAAGCGATGTCTGCCAATTATACAGACATAACGTTATTTAATTTAATTTTTTCTAAGGACATGAGAATTTTTTTAAATGTTCATTGGGCATACCTTTTAGGGAAAAAAATGGCAAAAATGAATCAGCAAATGGATTCAGCGAACATTTTTACGCGGAAAAGTTTTGACTGGTACGGGGTGCCTGAGAAACGTTAATTAATTCTCCTTTGCGAGACCTTAAAAATATCTCCTCCCAAAATTTATTTTGCCCTTTTACCAAAAGTTGAGTTGAGTTTATTTCGGTACAGTTTACAAGGAAAGCATTTTCAAAAAACGAACCTCACACCACAAGAGCAGATGCTCGAAAAAGGAATAAAAGCAGCAATTAAAGTGGAAAACAGGGTTTCCAAAATCAGACAAAGCACGATTAAGAACAAATTAATAAGAAAAACAAAGGGGAAAAAATTTACAAGTACTTGAAAACAATGAAACCAAAAAACAAAAGAAAAGTTGTCAGTAATAACTCATAATGCTAAACAACATTGATAAGCTCGTACGGTTTTGATCTGGTAACTACTTAAACAAATGTTTCTTGAACGATTTCAGCCCAGTAGTAAGTTTAATTTTCGGTAGGCAATAAATTTAAAAAATGTACTGCCCGGACCGTAACTGCATTTGTAGAGCCTTTCCTTAGCAACTTTTGGTTGTATCGACATAAAGTTCTGCTCACACCACTGGTAAAAAGTAAAAGATAAAACATTTGTGCTGCAAGCTTTTTAAAAGCCCAAACATGAAGTACACTACACATAACATTTCGTGACTTCCAACTGTTCTCAAGTTACTTCTGAAACGTGTCGTCAGAACAAAGGTCAAAGTACGTTGTACGTCAAAGTACGTGCCGTCAGAACAAAGTACGTTGTACGTCAAAGTATGTGCCATCAGAACAAAG
>JAHWFP010232277.1:0-10655 GCA_023313725.1 Lithobius niger | reverse complement strand
ACATAACATAACATAACATAACATAACATAACATAACATAACATAACATAACATAACAACGACCAGAAGAAAAAACTTACATGGCCCAGCAGGCGAATAATAGTCTGCTGAAGGTTAAAAAGTTCATCAAATTGTCTCTTGAAGGCTTCAACAGATGCAGCCTTCACGGTCTGTTCCGGAAGTCAGTTCCAAGGCGTAATGGCTCTAAACCAAAAGGATAACTTTCCACAGTTAGTTGTAACTCTTGGTATCAGTAAGTTGTAGCAGTGACCTCTCATTTTATGCATATCGTACACGTTTAAGTGACTGGTTTCCTCTTTGGCTCATCAGTAGACAGTCGCTGAAACTTTTTGTTATCTCGACTCATTCCACTAGTTTTAAAAGAACTTCAACTTGGCTCTTAAAATATTATTTCAGATTTATAAAATATCCATGTTTCATACGGATACGTGTTCGTTTCCCTTGATATTGTTGCCATGTTTCCTTCGTTGGACCAAGATTTAATACTGGAACGCATTTCTGGAAAAGAAAATTGCCACGGCGGAGACAGCGGCTAAATTCTGTTTCTATTGCTTAAACGAAAATTTTCATTACCTGTATATTTTAGCAGTTTTATTCTCAAATGCTTTTTCCCTCTATAGATTTAATTGATAATTAGCTAATCCCCAGCTCGCTAACCCCGAAGTGCGGTCCTGTACTCCCTCCTGTAGTATACGAGTACCGAACGCTCATTGAAATGAAAACTTGAAGTGGGTTCAAGTGAGTTCGTTTCGGTTGAGAGCTTCTCGTAAAGAGCATTGCCTGTTGTGTTGAGACATCGGCTTGCGCTGTGGCTGTAGGACCTAGTCTTAGTATTTTGTCATTGTCCTTGAGGAGGGACGACTGTACGTCGACTTTCTTTGGTATATGTATGCTTGTTCCAAAATCGAATTTTGCTTTGGCCGTGAGAAATTCAGATTGTGTGTAGTTTTCGAAGGATCCGTGGCAGGCCATTCCGTCAGCTAGTGGCTTGAAGAACCAGGATGGGGAGGGTGGGTCTTTGACGAGTTCTAAAGGTTCACCTTTCCCTCTTAGAAGACCTCCATTACGAACCATAGCTGTGAGATCTAAGAAGTATCGTGGATTGAGCCAGTATGGAACGCTTTTTGGCAATGCAGTCACTGAAACCAGTGATGAGTCCTTTGCTCTTCAACGGAAGATCTTCCACTGAAGTTTATACAAGAAACAGTCAGGAATGATGTCTTCCACAATTTTTAAGAGTTAATTGTTTAAGAGTTAATTGTTGAGCCTAGGGTAAAGGAACGCCAGATGGGTCGACACTGTGTCACGGGTTGAGGATGCGTCGACAAAATGGGCATGTCTCGAGGCTCCATCTGACCTAGACTGGTTTCCTAAATCATGAGACGAATCCTCTTCATTTTCACTGAAATGTCTTCTTTCTCTGTCATTATTCCTTCCATATTTTTACCATTCCTGTCTTTCTCTTTTCCATCTTTCATCTTTCTCTCTTTGCTCTTTCGTCTTTCGCTCTTTCGTCTTTGATCTTTCATCTTTTAGTTTTACGTTCTCACGTCTTTCGTCTTTCATTTTTCCATCTTTCGCTTTCACTCGTTCGTTTTTTCATCTTTCACATTCACGTTCTGATGTCTTTCGTCTGTCACGCTTTCACTCTTTTGTTCTTTCGTCTTACGCATTCACGTTCTCGATGTTTTGATTTGTCCATTGGCGGACGTAAGTGAAAGTGCCAACAGGAGTCGCCGCAATGACCCAATCTTCGTCTAATTCAGATGAGTCAGATGGTGGCGAACGTTTTGAGCTGGGAGTGGCAGATTTATGATTGTTCTGACCCGGTCAAAAGATTGTTAATTTCCTCTTTGGAAAATGGTTCTTGCAACAGCTGGTTGTGCGTTTGCTTTCAATTCCAATGCCTGCTGTTGAGTTCTCCTTGTAGAATTCATTGAAAGATCCATGGGGTCTCCGTAATGGCGGGGTCTTTAGGAATTGTGCGACATTTCCTTACGACCCTTGAAGCCCTTGAAGACTTCGTGTATGACAGTTTCCAAATGGCCGATGGGTCAACAGCAGATAAATACCAATTGGGGGTAGACAAGGTGCTTTTCCCTGAGTGCTTTGTTTTCACTTTAAAGTTTTATTTCAACTTTCTTTCACATTCACTTTGGATTTGAGTCTTGAATATTTCGCCTTCAAAGCCCTACCCATTAGTTTGTGAGCCTTCAAAGTACCCCGTGCAACCATTCTATACTGATCCTGTCATGAGAAATATGCCCCATGCATTAGTGTAGGATATTTACATCTAGAGTGTTGCAAGATTCAACGCCATAATAAGATTAACCAGGAAGTGCACTAATATTAACCACTGTAGAGTTTTCAGTAAGTTGGGCATTTAAGCTTAAACAACTAGCAGGATGGGAAGGTACAAAACAACCATAATGATTTAAAATCATCATTGTGTTCAGGCACTAATATTCCCTCTGATTGGCACAAATCAGTGTTAGTAGGAGTGACATTTGACAACTTAACAGTATTGTCCGCCTCTAATGCATACAAATCAACACTGCTAGGCATGGTCTTATTAGTTACATTTTGTTTCTCCTCTGGTTGGCGTACATTTGAGCTCCAGTATGGGCTGTTTCAGGCGCAGTAAAAGCTAAATCTAATTGACTGTTGTAATGAAAGGTAACGTCACATTTGAATGTAGTGACTGTATCTCAGGATCTGGGGAGGAAGCAATGGATGAAAAAGAGTCAAAAGGGTTCGTTCATGTTGAAAAATTAATGTTCGGGGTTAGGTCAGGGCCAGTCAAGGGCTGTGGAATTTGTTCGTATGTTAGGGCTAAAGGAGGTTAGAATTGGGATGGAATGTTGGAGAAGATTCAGGAGTAAAAGTACGGTTTGGAATCATAACATTATCAGCAGTCATCATATGTTTGTTGTCCACAAAAGTAGCATTGCGATTTTCAACATGAGAAATGTCTAGATCCATGAGCTTGTCGGGTGGGGGAACATAGAAGTGTGTTACTGCACTTCACACAGCATTTATGTTTACAACCACAGGCAGCTGCAGATAGTAAGCAATCATTATCGTACCGTTCATTTTCATTTCAAATTATTGTTCAGTCGTACGTGCTGCAAGGAATTTACAGGCCTATCTAGGATGTGATAAAAAAAACCCTTGTAAAGTTTTATCAGACCTATCACTCTAGTAGTCACCCGTCCAAGCCAAACCAGTTAATCAAAAACTCCATATTCCGCAAAGTTATGTTAGCTTAAGCTATTATCCATGTTCCCGGATCAGGTTCTATTCAGTCTCAGTTAAAGTGTTGTGTTTTTTTTTTATTTCTGCAAACAATACAGATAGCATATCTGTCTATTGTGATTAGAGATAATGAATTGATGTGTCATTGCTGTAATTGGAACTAGAAGGCTACACGGAGAAGAAAAAAAAATAAGTAACCACTTGAAAAGCTCAAAAATGAAAAACGAATTTTTTTTCTCACAATGGTAAGCCAACCTATCCATTCTGTTCATAGAATTACGTTATATATCTTGCTTGATTTTATATGTTTGAACAGAAAGTGCGTGAGTAAAAACGAATTAACCAAAGCAGCAGTATCAACTGTTGGCTGACAAAACGAAAGTGAAACCAACTCTTGTTGGTTGGGTTCAGCCATTGTTGTTCGAGTCTATCGGAGTAACTGAACAGTAACTTGGTGTAGATATCGTTACTTAAATGCATTCATAATGGTGAAACTATTAAATAAATTTGATGTTACCCTAAACCTCAAAGTTGCAAAATTTGTGGATGTATATAGCGAATAGAAAAAATACTTTCTCAGCGGTTTTCAAATTTAAGCAAAACCTTTTCATAGGTTTTACTACTTTTCTTCAGCCTAAACTTTCAGCCTGAAATTTGAAACTTTTGAAAATGTTTCATCGAAATTTGAAAACTATTGGGGAAGGCTTTTTCTAACCTTAATCTATGATAAAACAAATCCAAAATACCACTGCAATAATAAATAATTTATGCACTTACAAATACACGAAAAAGTACATTTTTTTTGGTGCACAATAAGAATTGTATTTAAAACATTTAGGGACTCATTTTGCTTGAAAAATACATTTGTACACATCATGGAAGCAACGGAAGTTACCATTCCGTTAATGGCGGCTAATTAATAACACTTCGTTTCTTTATCAGTTCAACTTTTTTTCCCCCTCAAGTTTGTTTCTTTGTTATCTTCACGCGCACCTGAAAGTATCAGCACTGTGACTTTTCATACTTGTCGTGTAAAGATTTGCGGAAACGAATGTCATAACACGTTTCTTTGGCTTGAAATAATTAGAACGACTTCGATACTCGCTTGCAGAGCGCTTGATTTTTTTCCCCCGATCACGTGACTTACCTCTCAGGCCTGTGGTGACATCAGCGACTGCCATTTGTTCTTGATGTCTCCTTGCGCTCCACCTTACTAAGCTCGTCGCAAGAGCGAAATTCATTATGAGATATTCCGTGGTTAACTCTGGCAGGTATGTGAATACTGTGATTCGCAATCACGTAAATCGTAAACTTAGCATCGTATCGTACACGATATAACTTAACTGTTAACCGACGATAGGGACCCGTTTAGCCTTTAATCAAGCTTCCTTAACTTTGTTAGAGATATACACAGATACAGATATCTGAAAAACTTTATGGGCGTTCACACCGATTACCGAGTGTTTGTCAATAAGATTTCTTAAATGATAGCCTTTACTGGTTTGCAGCATTTCTTGTGGTAGTACCTTTGCGCATTATTTTGCTGTTGTATTTTAGCGCTATTGTTGTTAAGCAAAGATATGAAATGAATGTTATTAAAAAATGTTAGTTAATATGCGTAAGTATAATGTATTGAACGAACGCATGGTATCACTGGTGGCCTTAAAGTTTCACTGGGTGTGTGGTGCTTGTTTAACAAAGTTGTATTACTTAAAAAAAGGTGTCTTAAATAAACACATTTAAAAAATAGAAACTGTTAGATGTTTTAGTTGGAACACATAAAGGCATTTTGAAAAGTGTGTGGTGAGAGAAGACCTTACAAATCATAAGCGTCTTGAAGTGTGGTTAATACAAAACCCTGCATTTCATTTATAATACTTTATGATCACCCACATAAAACTGTTAAATAAACCCAAATAATGTTTAAAATAAGAACACCAATTATAGAGCGTTGAAGTTGTATTCATATTCACATTCGCTAAATGATTAAGGTAGGGTAGGTAGGTTAGGTTAGGTTAGGTTAGAATAGGCTAGGTGAATATAACTTCACCGTGGTGTGAATGTGAATCTACTTCAGCCTGCTCACTATTGTTTTATTTACAGAATTCTGTAATTACACATTATTTCAGTCAATGTCGATAAGTGTTGCCAATCGAACGCTAGTGTTTTATGTTTACACATTTCATGTCTGCAAATCTATAGTATGCTAACGTTTTGAAAGAACCTTTCTCAGGCAATGTCAAGAAGAGCATTTATGCATATTTCATATAGTGAACGTATAAAATTAGATTTTTATTTTTTATTGTTTTCATTTGTTCCGAAGTGCAAAAATATTTTAAATTAGTAATGCATTTTCTGCTGTAGATGTAACCATGAAAGTTTCTGTCTGAAGGATACAATAAAATATTAATAATAATGATAATAATAATAATAATAATAAACTAGAAACAATAATAGTTAGCATTTATGTAGTTTTGCAGATATGAAATGCCTTTAAAATAAAACATCCCTTTCTGAACACATGCTTAAAACACATGTAGCAACAAAAGTGTTTATAATAAAACAGTGTTTGTTTTACAACGCGTAATAAACTTAAGAGTTTTGGTTAAACATAATTTTCAAAAATGAGTCGTAGTAAAAACACTGCTTTAATTTTGGATTTTCATGCTTTCGTCCTTACACATATTTTAAGAAAGGGTTTGTACAGTGTTGCAAACTGAACGTTACGTTTTGTTTTAAAAAAGTTTTTTTACATCTACAATACTATAGAGAAACGGTTATGTATTGAAAGGTTTTTTCTCAGCACTTGTCACTTTGTAAAAGGCTTTTTTTGCATAGGTCTAAAGTTTTCTGTGTTTTTGTATTGCGTTTATTATAAAAAAAAACACGTTTTTTTTTACAGTTGTAGAGGGCGTTAAACTATAATGTAAATGTTTAGAGATTTCGTCCCCCTTTTTTAAAATCACTTTCAGGAGAAAATATGAACTTGAAAAAATATCAAAACAACTCCGTTCCTTAACTTGTCTTTTCCTTTCTTGCGTTTGAAAACCATTTCATACCGTTTGTGTAAATAGGTAATATTGAGAGAAACGTTCGGAAAAAAAAATGAGTGGCACCAACTTTGATGGAAATATCCTCCAGATGCAATACAAAATTTTGCACAAAATCTTTCCCTGCAAGAAATACTTTTACCTCAAGAAGACTGATGACTCTCTGAATTGTGCCGAATCTTGCAGGAAGAGAACATTTATTACTCACTATTTTGTAAAATGCAGCGAAATGAAACATTTCTGGAACGATTTAAAAAACTGGTGGCTTAGTCCGTGTAGCCAAGTAGCAAATTTTCGACTGACCAATCGAGGCTATTCCTTTAGCCTCAGTGACCAGTCGAGAATTCGAATTTGCCTTTAGGCCTACGGCAAATTTTCTAGCTGACTCTTTTAGCTGACTTTACTCAAATTTTACTCAAACTTTACTCAAGATTACGCATTGCAAAATGTATTATTTACAACTGCAGAATGACAAAAATTCATTTATCTTTTTAAAACATGAAGTTCCAAACTTACGGAGTGATGGTGCCATCAAAAACCAACTTAAATATCATAAATCTTCTGAAAAACTCTGAAGATCATGTGGCAGGGTGTTTGAGCTTTCTCGAAATTCTTTGAAATTTTTAGTTCATACCTTTCTTGTCCCCCTAATTTCCCCCTCTCCACTTCTTTCTGTTGTTTTGACGTATACTTTTTCCCCTTTTTGAACGTGTGAATTTGGTTTTAGGTGATTTTTGTTTGTTGTGAACAAAAATCACAAAAACACAAATTTTTAGTAACAATTTATTTGCTGTCTTTTCCCCCCGTTTTCTGTAATTTGTCTTCTGTGACTTGATTTATTTTTTTGTCTGATTGATTTGCTTTTTGCTGATAAAAGAAAACAGCTGCGAATTCAACATAACTTACCTTTTTTCGTCCACAAGTTATACAAAAAAAAGTACGAACGAAAAGTAATGATAAGTAAAACCTGGTAAAACTACGGAGTTGATTTCATGTTTTTTAAAATTTGTAGCGTGTTGGCCGTAGATAAGACGCCCACCACTACTATTCTGTAAAAAACACTATTTATGTAAGCCACTATTTATGTAAGACACTATTTATGTATTCATTGGACTAGCAGTCCAGGAAACACCTGTGGATGGTGTTGCGTGGCATCTTGTCAATTATTATTTGCATGTTAGTTTTTGTAAGGCCTTGTGTACTGCTAGCTAAAGTGCATTACGGCGCCATTACAGCTGCACATATTTCAATTTTGATGTATTACGTTCATGGTTAATTCGTATCTGGGCTTTTTACGTCCGTTTTCGTAGTTCTCATTTTACTCGAAAAGGAGTGTCAAATAGATGTCAATAGACTACTTATATATAATCCTTGTTCAGCCTATGGGTACATGCCCTATGCCGCGTGCTGTTGTGCGCTAACGCGTCTTGTTAATATGCTTATGTTTTTGATTTAATAAAATCACCTTTGATAGAGCTGTTGGTCACAAACAAAGGTAATTTCATTAAATCAAAAACCTCTTAAACTGATTCTTCTTCTTCAGTTGTATGGCCTTAAGCCTATTAATTTGATTCTTCAGCCTGGCATTAGCCTAATGCCTCATGATGTTCCAATGCTGTAACCCTACTCGAAGTCCGGACTTTTAATTTATGAAGATCTAATTTTCTACTCTTCTGCTGTCATGAATATTATTCGATTCATATTCCATGGTTTGTATCGTACCTTCAATTCTATTTAAAGTAGCTTCGGTATAAACTAACCACTTGCTAGGTATTTAGAGAACCAGAGGGATTGTTTTGGCCTTCGTGCTCTGTGGAGTTTTTCTGTAAGTAGTTTTTATCATGAGCGAATAGCAAGGCTTCTTAGGCTCAATAGAGAAAATCAAATCAAACGGAGGAGCGCTGGGACCCACGGCAGAGTGCTGGGATCCGGATTCCAGCACTCGTTTGTGTTAAATGAAAATTGGAAGAAAACAAACAAATGTAATAAATTTGCTGAAATATACAGAATAAATAAAAAAAAAAACATAAAACGTAAAAAAAAAGTCGATCAACAACAATTCGCGTTACTCACAATGTTGCAACCTCTGCTTTGCAAAAACGTTGGTTTCCGTTAAATGACAAAACGGAATAATGCAAACGAATATAATCAGTTAAATGAAATAATTTTCAAAAACAACATCACCAAAAACCTATAAAAAAAATCGTTCAAAAATTCATGTTACAACATTGCAACCACTTTCAACATTAAATGTCTCTTTTTTTGTTGTTGCCTGCAGCATTGCGTCTTAGATATATTAATAAACAAAAACGGAACGTTAAATGTTTACAGTAAGGGTCTAAAAGTCAAAACATAGAAGGAACACGGACAAGCTTTGACAGTCAGGGTCTAGGTGTAAAATTTTGTCACTAAGAGGCTGGTAAGCATTAGACCCTTACTACCCAGTGGTTAGCTTAGTTCTAGTCTATTCGGACAGAACGTGTGTATGAACGGTTGTAGCAGGTTTTCTTGGTTCTTAGAATATTGTTATGAAAATTTAAGAGCACAATTTTCTTGTGAAGATTTGTCATTTTGTCTTTTGCTGCTTTAGAATATTTTATTATGTTTCGCAGATTTATGGCAGAGGATAACCAAATTAATGCTCTCTGCTGCGAAGATGCTGTTTTGTTACTAAATCGAAAAATAATTTTCAACATAAAGCAAAGCAGGAAACGTATACCATACTACAACTGGATCATCACATGGGTCTTTGTAGGAGGATTTACAGTTTTTCGCCAAATATTTATTGCTGACCACCGGGTAGTAAGGGTCTAATGCTTACCAGCCTCTTAGTGACAAAATTTTACACCTAAACCCTGACTGTCAAAGCTTGTCCGTGTTCCTTCTATGTTTTGACTTTTAGACCCTTACTGTAAACATTTAACGTTCCGTTTTTGTTTATTAATTCGTGTTACTTTTAGAATTGCAGCTAAATTGTAAAACAGTGCAGTTGACGGTCAAAGTTGAGAGTTTAACACAGAGACCCTAGGCTGACCCTTACTAACACTGGCTATCGCCAGTATAATAATGGAAACAAATCCTTTAATCTTCAGTCTACGTCTTGCAGTTGGAGTTTGCTAATTGGCATTGTTGCATAATAACAATGTTTAAAACAATGTAAAACAATCAATCTGGTCATTTAGAGGTCCGTAACCCCTGAACCACTTTCCCAATTAGAAAAGGCGAGGGCACATCTACAGAGCAATACCTATAAAATGAGCTAAGAACCAGTTTTATAGGACAAATGGTTTGACCTGTAGCGATGACAGACGAAACTATCCCCAGAACAACAACAACAACAAGAAGCAGAACAAGAAGTTGTCTATTTGGCCCCTCTCTGTATCTCGGGTTTAGCTCGACCGAATTTCCCAATTTTTGGACTGCAAACAGGCTTTAACTAGTCAAGGCTAGATTCCAAACTTGGTTTAAAGATGTTTACTTTTGACGGAGTTATAAGCTCTCAAAGTTGAGAGTTTAACACAGGTTTAACCTAGGTCGACCCTTACTAACACTGGCTATTGCCAGTGTTAATTTCACACAAACTTTCTTCTGGCTAAACACAAGAATGTATTCTACTCGTGCTCACTTGCGCTCAACAATGCTCGTCGGACTAATGGCTTCAAAGTCGGATATCGCCCGCTTCCGTCAAGCCCTAACCAGACTGGCTGCTCGCGGCTGCACGCCGACGCAGTATGGTGTAAAAAAGACTTCAATATTCGTCCGTAAAGCAACACCAACCAGACGATTACTGCAATATTGACCTTGTAGGCACGTAGTTACGCGTAGCTTCGCACGAAATTTTCTTCTGTCAGGAGAGGCCTTCAGGCTGAAATCCAACAATGGCTCGGGCGCTACCCACCCTCGACATTGTATAGATCCCAGCTTGATTGATTGATATTTTATTGAGACGATAAGGCCTCCAAGCCATTCGCTCACAAACTTACAAACTAAAAACTACTTACAGACTAAGATCCCAGCACTCGGAAATCAGACAATATCCTGTACTTCTCAAGATATGAAGCTCTTTGTCCTCTTATAACAATAGAGCATGACGGGATCGCACCAATGAACGAGGACAGGACTGCTGGGATCCACGGCGGAGGGTCCGTTTGTGTTAAATGAAAAGTGGAAGAAAACAAACAAATGTAATAAAATTTACTGAAACAAATAAAAAACATAACAGATTAAAAAAAAAAAAAACGTTTAGCAATTCATGTTACTCACAACATTGCAACCGCTGCTTTACGAACGTTGGTTTCCATTAAATTAAAAAAAGGAATAAAGCCACCG
>JAHWFP010232276.1:0-18755 GCA_023313725.1 Lithobius niger | reverse complement strand
GATTGGGTGGAAACTGTTTCAGGCCTCTCAGGCAAATGTCTCAGTCTTCTTTGCCTGGGTGCCCGGTCATTCAGGCATCTTCGGGAATGAGACTGCCGATGAACTTGCCCGTCTCGGTTACGAATCCAGAAGCCACCCTGTTCTCTTTTCTGTTGGCCCGAGGGATTTGGATCCAGTTGTTTCTGCAGTTTCTAATGGGAAGTGGCAGGCCCGGTGGGGCGGAGGTTCCACGGGGCGTACGCTCTATGAGATACACCCGTCAACCTCTGTACCTGTTGCTATCGGGCACCTGCAGCGTCGTGAATCTGGTCTGATCTCGAGGCTGCGAACGGGGCATGTCCAGCTGCGGGCGCACCTTTACCGGCTTGGGTGGTGTGACTCACCTATCTGTGTCTGTGGTACAGGGACCGAGACTGTCCGACATTTTCTTTTGTCGTGTCCTCTTTGGGCAGCACACCGAAGCCGACCACTGTGCGATGAGGGAGTCCCTATGCGTGAAGTCCTGGGGGTGCCCCCACATTTGGTGTTATTGCAACATTCCCTTAGGATAGTGTTAGACTTTTGCAGAGCCACAGGCCGTTTTACTTGATTGCTCGCCCCCCCCCCCTTTGCATTGGTACTTTATCCGGGGGTTTCACTGTGGGGTTAGGTGCGGTTGTTTGCTTGTTTAGTTGTTTGGTCTTCAACGGTTGTTTGGTTTTCCAGTTGTTAAAGTTATAGTTTTAAGTTAGGTTAAGCTAGTTAAGTAGGTTAGTTTTGAGCGCATGATCTTTGGGGTCTTCCAGCTCAATAAAGTCAAAGTCAAAGCCTTTTTCATATTAAAACAATACTGGTATTTGGTACCGTAGCCAAACCGGTACTGTCCAACACTACCATTTTTTGGTAAATAAAAATAAAAGCTGCATGGAATTTGGAATTGAAATTCCACCTTTTGGAATTATTTGCTCAAGGAACAATTTTTTTTACTTTGTGTGGCCTTCTTTTTAAAAATGTGTAATTAATCACTGAAATTAAGCCGTTATAAAATAACACTTCGAAGTTCGCTAAAATTCACAACACGGACTCGCTCTCAGTCCAGCAAATTTCGATATCACCCAGATATCTTCGTTAAGCTTCGAGGATTTTTTCGGTTTTCTACTTCAAATCCTATGTGGTGGGAGGGTGAAAAATGTCATTTATTGTGTTGTATTAAGCAGATCAATAGAAAGTGGTTCCAATAATTACATGTAATCCATGAAATCCCGTTGCTACAAAGAAAGTTGACCAACTACATCGTTGTTTTTTACTTCGTTGTCTGCTTTGCTTCAAAGTAAACAACGAAGTAGTTGAAGTAGAAAGCCAGAAAAATCCTCGAAGCCTGACGAAGATATCTGGGTGGTATCGAAAATTTGCTGGACTGAGAGTGAGTCCGTGTTGTAAATTTTAGCGAACTTCGAAGTGTTATTTTATAACGGATCGATCTTATCACAGTATGAATTGCAGCGATGGTTTTCGAGTGAAATTAAGCAATTAATTTAAAAAGAAAGTCTGCAGTTCTTGCTTATTGTGGACACTACGGCTTTTGGAGTTTAATTCGTAAAGCTGCATTTTCTTCAGTAATTCTTCGTACAGTAAAAGTGCTTGATCTACGTCGGTTGGTTTTTTGGTTCCTGGTATTAGCAGCTCAACAAGGTCAGCAAATTCTAGCATGCAGCCACGTGAAATGTACTCTGGTACGCCACATGCATCTCTGCATAACGGAATGTCCCCCATTTCAACAGGCGTACCAAAGTTATTAGTTCCATATATTTCTGGTGTGAAGAACATGACATCAGGTTTCCCTCTTTTGATTTCAGCATTTTTTTTGCAGTTATAAGGTGTGTGTTCCATTCTTTTGCAATAAGGTTTAGTTCAGCTTGCAGAATGTCCATAAAGCAGTACCTTAAGCATTCAACGTGCCATCATGTTTAAAAAACTTGCCTCTGTCTGTTAAGTCTTTGAACAAGTTCCTCCACCACTGACCACCTTTCTTTCTCAGTACTGACCACCATGCCTCAATGCGCTGATTTGCGGTACTTTTGCCTAGCAGAACACTTTTAATGCCTCCAAATTCATCTTCGGCTTTCATGCGAAAGTAGGGTTGCAGCAGTTTCAGTGTAGTGTTTTCTGTCCCAAGATCACACCGCAAAATGCGTGGAACATAGCCCAACTGCTCTACGCAGTCTAAGTAATACTTGGCCACAACTGCAGGATTATTTACTTGATGCCCCAACTTCTAGCCACAGAATTCTTCGACTGAAGCCATCAATCGCACCATGGATTGCAAAGCCATATGGTTTTAGTTTGTCATATCCATCAATGTGCCAGACATGATTTGGACCAGGTGACACATATTTTCTTCGTAACAAACGATGATGCTTACGTGCTTCTACTCCGTCAGGATCTATCAAACGTAACAGCTGTAGCACTGTATCTCTTTTAACATGCAGCCGATGGTGGAGAACAAGGCGTCTCCAAAGCGACCTATATCCAAGACATTCACCACTTCCACTCAGTTCAAATGCAATTGCTTCAATAATACTTTGGATAGGGCTTTCACCATTACTAAATTGACACCGTAACCCTTTTGCTTTTAGCAAGCGTTTCAGGTACCTGTAGCTCAAAGCAATGCCATGCTTACAAAACAATGAAACCAAAATCTGTTTGTATGAATATCCGAGCCAAAAATAATCAACTATTAGTTCTTCTCTGGATTGCTCCCTACTACCGACAGCTGGAGTGTAGTCTGGTAACACAGCACTCGCACAAACGCACACAATCAAAATGATGACAACGAAGGACCAACAGGACATGATCTGTAAATAAAAAAAAAATTGCATGACATTCCTGTAATTGGAAATCGCACCTAGTCATGAAGCACTTTTATTTTTTTGCCTCCCAAGATTACAAAGTGGCTCACCTTGTGCTACGTTAACTAATAATTGTAAACTTCGATCTGTGACATTGAACATTGTTTAGTACCAAGCTATCAGGCCATGTTCCTTCAAGAAATCTACTGCGATCTTGTTAGGCTACTGACAGTCACTGTGCAATGAATGAACAAAAAACTAATGTATAAGCAGATTTTTTCAGTTCAGTACAATAGAATGGAATTGTACGCACAATATGTGGGTTTTATCAGCATTAACCACATGGTTTCAACTGCTGTAGTCTTAGGAGTTTAATGTCAAGGGCAGCATATTTTGTCATACAAGCCTTTAAATGTGCAGAGCAAACGACTGAAATAAGGCTCAGAATTGTTCCTGAAAGTTTCTCATTAGTTGAGTATCAAACCGCATAGCTTGGTTAATAATGTAATGGTGTTACACCGTGAAAGACCACAAGTTGTTTTTAATTTGGGAGTTGGTCTTTGCTGTTAGAAACGCTGAAATGCAAACGGGTAACTATAGTAAAATCCACCCACATTAGTCAGTGGAGAGAGAGTTAGCATTGCGTTAGAGCCTCTTCACGCCTCTTTGAAATTGGATTACGACGGCAGGCTTAATGTTTTCCCAGCATCAACCAAAACGTTTTAGGGAAGAAACTCTCTCAGAAACTATTCAGGTACGGTATTTGGCCATACATAATTTTCATGAAACACAAAAAAATAGTTGATTAGCATTTTCAGCAGATCGCAAACTTTGACAGCCGCTTGTCTTCCAAACGGAAGTAGTTCCAAGATGGCGGAGATGCCAACAACAGCGCAAGCGATGACTTCTGAGGTGCCTTTCGATTTCCCAAAAGCTAACTGTAATGAATGTCTACAGCCAACCGCGCCAACATGATCCAAAGAAATCTATTCGTGGATTTGCAAAATAAACACGATTGCTGGGCGGCGTGTCTGAAGCTGCTGTCTATCTGCGTGTCTATCGTTGCAGAACATAGTTCCAAGTAAGTGTTGGGTGTTTGACTGCGTCTTAATACGCAAACGAAATCCGAACAATGCATAAAGCTTCATACCATTCTGTGGAGGAGGAAAAAATATCAACGAAGAGTTAACGTAAAGCTGACATGCAGGCTTGGCTGCAATAATGCTGTAGATATTACGATGTTGTTGAACCGTGAACTGTGTGCATTAATTGAAGGTGCAACAACACGGTACGATCACAACCGTTATTCATTCGACAGCTTTGCTGCGATGCACGGACACACGTACGTAAAAATGCAACGAATTTACGCTCTCAAAAATTCGGAAAAAGTTCATGTAATTTGTCGAAATGACGACATTGCACCTGTTGAAATGTGACACGTGCCGTAAATGAATACGATTCTTACCAAATTTCTCACGGACGACAATGAAACGAATTCCGTGAACGTCAGCATAACAGCTTGGCTAATCTGGCCTGGCCATTGAATGAGACGATAGGCTATTGTTTTTTTTTTTTGGGGGGGGGGGAGAAAGGACATTCATTATTGTAGGAAACGTATGTTAATGCTGGCCACACGAAATAAGTGTTTGAACAGGCTTGACTGTGACGAGTTTCGGTAAGTTTGACAACTTTGGCTTGCAGCGCCACGTAAGGATTGAAGTAAGACATTCGTTACAGTTTGTCTCCCCCCCCCCTCCTCCTCCATACCCCACCTGCTTCTAACGCTCCTCAAAACGGTCTTTTTAAAGGCCAAACCAATACAGCCCTTTTCAGGACCATTTTTGAAAGAGATAAATCATTCCTGTTTAATAAAATTTCGTAATGCAGAAATAACACACACACTATTCAGCATTAAACAATGAGTGTACGTTTTAACAATAAAGACATGCTATAGTGTAACATTGCCTAAAAAATGTGAAATTATTAGCATTAAAAATAATCGCGTAAATGAATTGTTATGCTATTTCTGCATCATTGTTTGAGTTGGAGCTCGCGGATGAATACAGATAGATAATTGGTAAGCAGGCTTTGGTCGCGTCGCTAACACTTTCTCCACTGACTAATGTGGGTGGATTTTACCATAGTTACAATTTGTAGTCCTATTGGCTGTTCGAATGGACAACAGCTTGTAGTTTCCCTACAACGCTTATTTCTAAAGTAGGCTCTATAACTAAACTATACCTACCAAAAGTTGCATAGCTTTATTGCAACTAACCCAACCTAACTTCCCTTTTTAATGATGAATTGACAGACATTTAAGGTGATGCACGCTAAACAGCACTACATAGATTAATAGATTTCACCGATTTTGTCAAACATTGATGGTGACGTAAAGTAAGCTGTTGTGCGGCTATAGGATGTTCCAAAAGCATGGTCACTAGAAGCCAAAAACTCTGCAATGGAAACGTACAGCATTCCCTTAGACTCCCTGGCTGTGAAGATGGAGATTAAGATTTTTGCTTAGTCTACATCGGCCAGGGATACCACAAATCTTACTCGACACCACTTTTTTTTTGGGTGGGTTTGGGGAGGAGGTGAACAATGCAGAGCTTACGTAAAGAGAGAGAAAAGAGATTAGATAATGCAAAATGAAAATAAATACATGGTAATCCTTTCCATCAGCTCTTTGCTAAAGCTAATAAAAAATAAATGCTTTTTTTTTCTAGTCGTGATAATTTTTACATGCCTACTACATACTTCTTGCTTGAAGAAAAAATAATGTTATAATAGCCTTCTCAGCTGCCGTCGAATAGGAAGACAGAACCTAATTGCCAGTAGTGAAATGCTTCTGTGGGTGCGGTTGCGAGGGGATGTAGGCTAACAATACCCCCCCCGCCTATGTAAACATCATGGGGAGGGTGCGCAACACTTGCAATGTTTGCGTCTCCAATGCATACAATTAATTAATCATGACACTTGCAAGAATGAAATACGTAATACGAAAAAAAAACCATAGATATGGCCTCCATCACCCCAGCTACAGACGTTATATGTTTGAAACATTGACGTTACATTGTTTTTCACCAGGAATGGGTAATCCACATGAGGCCCTACGACCCCTTAAGGTCCGGCCCACCACGACGCACACAAAAATTTGTTATAACCGGCCCGTGTTGTGTCCAGACTTACAGTAAAATATGTAGCATGCAGGAACTGAGTCTTAAACATAACCACATTAAAAAATTAGACTAAAAAAAAGTCGTGTACGTTAAGTACATGTTATGTAGTAGGCCTGTAGGCCCTAACTGTCAAGTAAAAAAAAGTACCATAATGACTGTTCGATAGTCCATATTTAAGGTCTCGGCCTTTTTTATCATTACGTTTTTGTAGGTCTGTCGCGCAGGCTTAAAAGGTAGCTCAGCCCTGTTTTACACTTAGTGCGAGACCGATTGCTTACACGTTTTTTTTAAGGTTTACATCCGTATTTTATATGCTTGAGCATTTTTTGAATAATAATATCGGTTTTTTTTTTTTTTTTGGGAGATATTTCGTTGTTAACACCTACGCTTTAAGCTATAAAAGTTGAAAATCGGGTCATTAGTTCGATCGCCAGTTGAGGGCAAAGTGTTCCAACAACAACACCAAGAAATGGCCTTGATGTGGAGGCCTAATAGTTACCATACGACCCGAAATTCCGAATTGTGTTGGTCTATGTCAATTCTGGGAGAAACTGTAGGGTCTCAAGATTTGACATAAGGATCGTCGTTCTTAATACACAACCATGAATTTGGTCATTTTGATAAACATGCCACTAAACTATTGGAGCTCTACTGTCAATTTATCCTCTTGAGGTTCCAATTAGGAGTTAAGCTACGATAGTTTTTCTACAGTGTAATGCTGTGCATTCCATCTTTAAACTGCTGTAGCTTAGCTTTTAATTAATATAAATCGTGTTAATTGCCCTTGTTGGAAAATATACATCTTCACCTTTCATCTAAGCCTAATCACGTCCATTTATCCGAATTAGAACGGGTGATGCAGCAGTTTAAAGATGTAACTTGTGGTAAAATAGAGCGAAAAACACAGTGCTACAATGTGTGTAAACTGCCGGAGCTTAGTTGCTAATTAATATAAATCGTTTTAATTACCCTTGTTGGAAAATATACATCTTCATCTTTCATCTAAGTTTAATCACGTCCATTTATCCAAATTAGAACGGGTACTGCAGTGTAGCGGTGCTCACAGGTCCTAGAGGTGCCTACTGTTCTGCACCGACATCTGGTGTGGTCTCGGGAAAGTTAGAAGTACTTTGGGTGGCCGTTTTTACTTTTGCGGAGTTTAAACAAGCATGGCAGTCACTACTGCACGGTTAGGAACAGAGCGTCTATGTCCTATCTGAAGTTTTAGTACTATCTAATCGTTTTTGGTTCACTGCCACCAGGACACTAGCGAAAACACTAGCGAATTAAATCTCTCTAGATGCAAACTGAGTTTAAAACTCTTCGTTTTAATAAACAGGGGGAATGAAAAACATTTTACATTGGCAACTAGTCTACAAAATAGCTTTACGTGAAAGCACACAAGTAATTTACAGAAAATAAATTATCGGCAACGAATTTACATTTAAGAAAATTCACACTTAAAATTTCGAATAGAAAAAGTTCTTTGGTGTTACCTAAACACCTCTAAGTTAGAAAAAGTACCTTACAATTTCAAGCTTAGTCTAATTTAAGATTATGTTTCAAGGCATCTTGCACAAGATCAAATCTACTCTTTCACATTGAGTCAAGCTAGCAATAATCAGGGCCCTACCATCGAAGTCTGTGTTTCTGTAATTATGCTACAGGACCTTGGTGAATCTAAAATAACTGTTTGAGTACGCTATGTAGTACAAACAGAAAGAAAGCCGGTTTTTAGAAAGGGGACCCTTAAACCCTTAAGTTATGGGAGGGGAGACCAGAAAATGCCGATGGTTTTAACTACCCATAATCACGAAACTCAAGTCAAACGTTAAGTTTAAATCTTTAAATTAAAATTTAGAAATAAAGTTCCGAAAAATTAAATTAATGCTAAAACTAGTTACCTAAACTACTACCTTGCCCGGCAGGGCAACACTCGGACTGGGGACATATCCGACCGCCGTAGTAACGTCTGACTTGGAGTTGAGCCAATGCTGTAGATGCAGTACCTCAGGTCTGTTTTATACCTGCTGCCTGCCTGCAGGTAGGAGGGAAACCGCGGCCCTGTAGGAGAGCGACGGAGGGGGGGTGCAGGGTAGAGGGATGCCTCGAGGAGGAGAGGAGTCCGACTCTGGCCGACCAGGCTGTCACTACCGGAAGTTGGCATGGCAGCGCGGACGGGCAGGGTAGCCTTGGACTCTGATTGGACAGGGATTGAAGGAACTTGGATGGCAAAGGGAATTGCCGACTTTGGGTGTTTTTAGAGGCCTTAGCTTGAGAAGTGCATTGAGTTAAACTCATAACAACGTGAAAATAGGCCTATATATTTTTTTATGAAACTACAATGTTATGCATTGCAACTATTGAAGAAGGGGGGGGGGGGACGAAGTGTTTGGCTCAATTCTTTATACAAACGTGATTTTAATAGAAGGAACGTTACTATGGTCGGAGCCCTGGAAAAAAAATACAAGATAAACACTTTTGGAAAAATTGTCCGGTAAAATTCGAAGGAAAGTGTTGCCGAGTTCAGTAGTGTTCAGAGACCTAGTTTTTGCTAAACTGTTGCCCAATTAAATTAAATAAAAGGTTAAATACACCAGCTTATTCCCTGAATGCTATAACGCATGAATATAGGTGAAATATTATTGCAGCCGCTAATAATAAAAATTACAGTCGAAGTTTTCATAAATAACTTGGCCATTGCTACAATAAAAACATCAAGTGTTGGGTTTTCAAATACATGTATTTGAGGATAAATCCTCCTAAACAACACTAAGCTGGTTGGCTTTATGCCTGCAAAAGAAATAAAGTAATTACAAGTTTATTTACAAGTTGTTGAAAATGGCGATTGAAGATTTGCGTGCGGCGCCGGTCAATTTTGGTGACTTTTTCAAAATGATATAGAAAATTATTGGAGTGGAAATTTAAAGTTATGTTTGCGCAGAAGTCTTGGGAAAGTGTAGGTCTATTAAGGGCCGCAAATTTCAAACGTTTTGGTCAATTTTTCTTGAAGATATGGTGTTTTGAAGACGGAGGCCGTTATAGGCCTAAAAAAGTTCGTTGCGAAAACGATAAACCCTCAGGTGTTTGATCTTTTGAGCAGAGGTCTCCTCTCAAATCTGTTGGTGAAGACTAGCTTCTTTACAGCAGCTGTTTAAAGTCAGGAATTGTATATGTAACATGCGTTAATGGCCTAAAATAACTTAGTAACGAATTTCGTAACAAATTTGGTAACCGGTTAATTTTCAATCGAATGAACGGTTTAGACGCTAGAAGCAAAAAAACGTTTTTCGTCGCCAATTTTGGACGCCATCTTGAATTCCTCAAGGGTGCCAAAGGCCCAAAGTGGCATCATTATGTTGGAGTACGGACGTTGTAAACATCTCTGTGCAAAAACATTTTGTGCAGACTATTCTTTTGGGTTTTTGTGCCGGCTGCCAGACTATAACATTTACAAGCAATGTGTATTTTCGTCGGCAATAGAAAGCGAGAATTGCCGGCTGGATCTTGTTTCTATTGCCTAAAACGAAAATATACATTACCTGTATCCGCCCTACTTCACTCCTTCGATTTTGGCCGTGATCCGAGCACTTTTCATTTTTCCTGCGTTAGCAATGCTGGTTTGAGTCACCACCATGACAAGCTGAGAGGAAAGAAAGATGGCCATTTTCGCCTTATGGCCCGTGTAAAGGAGGGTGCTCACATGTCATGCGCATGCGCACTTGGGTTAGGAAGCTGGCTGTAATTAGACAATTTTAACTATAGGGAAAAATGCATTTGAAGAAAGAATGCTAAAATTTACAGATAATGTATATTTTTGTTTTAGGCAATAGAAACAAAATTCAGCTGGCCCTCCAGGGGCGGCAATTCTCTCTTTTTACTATTTGGATGTATCAAAGTGAATGCAATTTGTCTTTGAATAGGCCTATCTATGAGAGTGTGTATGTGGGCACGTTAAATTTGTGTTCAGTTTGCATTACCCGACCGACCCTATTTTTACAAGCAGACCCTAAACTTTTTTCCGTCCAAGGAGAAAAAAAATCCCCCTCCCTATTTTGACGCTCCATCCTACGGTTCAAAAATGGTTCAAATGCTTCCTGGAAAAAGGAAAAATATTGCTCTGTGAACATGAATGTATCTTTAGTGCATAAAAAAATATTAAAGTACAATTTTTGAAGTAAAGACTTTCTGATTTAGTAATAAAAAAAAGTGCAAAAAAACAATAATTTTTCGACCGACCGACTCTATTTTTTTTTAACTGCGTAATGCAAACCAAACAATTTTTTTTTTTTTGGCCCTATTATGCTGCACAGGTGTTTCATTGTTTTAGGGATTTGTTTTGTTTTGTTCCCTGAAATTAAAGTTCAAATTATAGTCGAGTAAACTCTAATCCGTTTTTTATTTGTGTAACTTCACAGCTGTGATTTCCATGGGGATACTACCTGTAATGCTTTTTTTTTAACGGCAGAGCCGTTGTTTGCTCAGTTAAAGTGGCACTATCACCGATTGAAAAGCGAACGATAGTACTGGATAGCGCTAGATGTTGCCAGATTCTGCCTGCTTTCAATCGGTGATAGAGCCACTTTAATGTGGCATCATGTGTATGTCCACTTTCTACTCAATTTTGTTTGTAATAAAACGAGGCATTAGAAACGCATATTTATGTGTGTAGAAGCTTTTCCCAAGTCCATTAAGCCTCAACACCCCCCCCCATGTCTATTACTTGATGGCAACACACTAGCATGTGTCTAGCTTCTGCGTATGTCAGCTCGATTCATGTTTTAATTCTGCAGTGTTACGGGTAGTTGTAGTAATAGCGGCAAACAGTCGAGGAAAACAATTTGGAAAGAATTCAACTTCCTTACCAAAGCCCGTGTTTTCTTTCCTCCATGGTGTTGAAGAACTAAATAAGTCGTTAGGTCGTGTCGGTTGCCTCAGCATCTTACGGTTTAAAATTGAAAGATGTAGATTTTATTTAGATTTTAATAACGAAACGAATTAACCTTTTATGTCGTCGACCGACGATGTTAATTTCCCCGTGCCGAAGCATAGTGATTCTCTGTTCCCATCGCTGCAGCAATTAACACTTTCACATTGTTAGCCAATCCGCCTTGCTCCATTTTGAAATGTGAAATTGTTACGCTTTCGTTTTAATATTGTACCAGGGCGTACGGCGCCCTTAGGCAATAAATTCAAATTCTTCCTTACAGGAGCCTATAGAAAACATATACGCTCCTGCTCCTTATCCTTTAACTGAAAAATCTCGTGCGCAAACGAACTCTAAATCATTTGACGTAAACTTAATAACTTACCGATGCAACTTAAATAGCCTACTTGAGAACAGCGGAGCAGGCACTTTTAGTAAGCAAAACGTCTTATATTGTCTTATACAATATACGGTTCTTCAGTGGATGAGGCATCCATCGGGTTAAGCAATTGAAAACTTGCAAAAGGTAAAAACGTGCAAATGGCAGCCATTTGAAACGGAACGTGGTCTAATTGTAATTGGAGTTGGAAGTTAGAACTTGGAAGTTAGAAGTGAAAGTTAGAAGTTAGAACTTGGAAGTTGGAAGTTAGAAGTTAGAAGTTAGAACTTGGAAGTTGGATGGCCCCACTAGGCTTTCGTACAAAACCTTGTAAACACTGACATGATGGTGGGGGTGAAGCGTTTATAGAAATTTTGACAGCTGAAATTGTCATTTTTGAGGTCAGAAAATGACTTTTTCTTCCAGTTGGTCAGTCTGTTTTTAACTGGATCTGAAAAATTTACGATCGGGTCCAAAAACTTCATGACCCCCCCCTCCCCCCCCTCCCCCCCCCCCGATATAATGACCCGTCCTATACGTCATTTATGGTTTCATCAAAGGTTTGAAGAAAATAGCAAATAACCGTTTTCCTAATCGGCTCGACGCGATTTTTATTCCCACTCGGCTCGTTTTGTTAGTTTTTTGGGGGGGGGGAGGGGGGGCTGCCCCTTACCACCCCGTTCCCTCCCTTTGCTCTACTGTTCCACTTAACATTTGCTGTTGCAAGATGAAATAATCCAACTTGATTTTATTTCATTTTTAGCATGTAAAGCAATGAAGCACATCACAATGAAGCATAATGTTTCCAATTTGACAAATTTTGTTTCAAGTTCCAAGTAATTCAGTTATTTCGAAAGCATAAATAAATTTATACTTCATCTTTTAGTAACTTTTTGACACTAACTAACTCATAAACGCGATGACAGGCTCCGAATCTGCCAGCGGCGGTTTAAGTTACATTTGATTTGGCTGTTGGGGACGCACACCTCTAGTACGAACGAAGTTGTTCTCGAATCGATGGTGGCGCCGGCCTGGCTCCTGGCGGCGGTGATTTTGCACGGACAGGCTTTGACGCGAATGTTCCCTCTCTGGTGTAACAATATAATATATCTAACTCTATGTATAATATATCTAACTCTATGGCTGAGCATGGCCAAAGATTATTCGACACAGAGAAGATGGTTCATGCAACGCCGATTTCCACAGCTTCCCTTATTTCCTCCTATACCTTAGGATAGGGCCTTACTGGGCCTTCTTACCTTGATGCTATGGCTCCTTCTTGTATGCTATGTGTATTTGCTATTATTGATAATGTATTCCAGTAATGCTATGTACTTTGATGTATGGTCCAGTCCCTAGAGATCAGAGGTCAGGGAAGCTCTGGCATAATCTGTCACTAGAGGTGGCTGCTAGCGGAGGAGGCTCATGGGATAGCAGGTTATGATACAGGAAACACCTTACACCACCTGTGGTGGCTTCTGTCTCTAGCTCTAGGTATAAAAGGCCATGCAGCCCGCTTGAGCTTGTCTTTGGGAGCTGGTCCCCTAACCAGCAGCATCTCCTCCTGAAGTATGCCACTCTGCTACAGCCCACTCTAGAGCATCCTGAACTCCTGAACAACATCTCTAAAGGACAGACCGCGTGGCCCTGGAAATAAACCCTGAACTAACCATCCTTCTGACTTACTTCCTTGAACTGGGCTTTAGTGGAGTTGCATAAGTGGTGCATCGGCCGTCCATCTTTAACACCACTTAGTTGCGTAAGTGGTGCATCTGCCTTCCATCTTCAACACCACTTAATTACATAAATGGTGCATCAGCCTCTCTTCCTATTTACCATCTGATTTAAAGCTGATTTTATCAATTTTATTGAGATAGCAGGACTTTATTTATAAGAAGAGATTGGGTAATTTTGCTATTCATGGTGACTTGCCCAGGCTTGCCCAGATTTGCCTGAACTTGCCTAGACTTGCTTGAAGTTACAAAGATTCCAAAGTAGGGAGCTTTTACTTTGCTTACTTCATCAGCAGCAGTTAATCAAGATCAAAACTGTGAGTATTGAACTTTAAAGTACTTTTAACCTTTTAAGAAGATTTAACAAGAACCCACAGGTGATGCATTTATTTATTTTGAGTGTTCCTTCTTTCAACTGGGACCTCAACTTCGAAGGAGTTAGCAAGAAACAACTTGAGTAGTTGTGAAGAGACCTTGGTGAGAAGCAATAACTTTTTTTATTGCAAGCGGATAATGGTGTGAATTAGTCAGTGCCTTTCATTTGTTGTGAGAAGAATTCTGTGCCTTTCATTTGTTGTGAGAAGAATTCTGTGTGCCTACTTAGAATAGTGTGCTTCACGAAGTATTCAGTTTACCAGTTGTGACCTTGCCCTTATAACTTGTGGTCTGTGTAGGCTAATCACAATGCTCAACCACTATTATGTTAAGGTGGACCATATCTAAGCCAAATTTAATAGCAGACTGCTGAAATTTGGATGGGGACTCGAATAATTTGTAAAAGGGCTAGGATAGATTAAACAGTAGGAAGTACAGCTCCATTACCATCAACTGGAATTGTGCAGATTCCATTAAGTTGCTCCTATAAAATTGGCAGCTGTTTCCTTCAGCTAGCCCTGGCCTGCAGCGTTTGGGTTCAATTACGACCTCAGTGAGCCTAAATTAATTGTCATGCCCAATGATAATTTTACCAGATGTGGAAGTTTATTTCCTCTTGTGTCAAGTACTAATATTACTGGAAGTGACTACTACATTTTTGCCAAGTATTAATCAAATGAGAGTTTGCCTTTTCCTGTTAGTAGTGCGATATCAATTGTGACTTCAGCTAATTACAACGGCAGCAGTTAGCTCCGGTTCCTTAACATGGACTGACCCATCTGGGCAAGTCCAGACATGTTTAATGTTGCCAAAGGATCCTGTGTTCCAAATGCTTGATAGAACGTCGGAGACTGTCTTCAGTACCAACTCGTTCTGCATTTTTGCCAGGACCTAGCCAAGTGTCAACATAATACCTACATGTATGCCAAATAGTTTTGTTCAACCCGTTTCAGCTAGTAATTCTACTGACAGTACCATTCTAGATTTGTCTGCTAAACTGGATTCAGCAGTTAATTTTTTTATGGGGAGGTACAAATCCAGTGTGTACAGCTGGTGCTGTGCCTAGGCCACCATTGACTTCTACAACTAATGTTTTCAGTTTACCTGTAATGTCACCATACAGTAATCTAACTGGTAGTGGTTTAAATGTTGTTACTTGTCCATCACAGAATAATTATCAAAGAACTGTAGAAATGTCTGTACCCTTGTCTGTGTATGAAGTTGGGTAGAATTTTAAAGGTTAAGCTGGGTGACGAGAAATTTTCTTTTTTCACCACACTGTTCCATCATGGCTAACAAAAGGTTGATACCTTGTTTTTGACGTATCAAGTTGAAGTTGAGGTATCAAGTTGAAGTACATGATAATCGAACTGCTGAAGTTAAAACGATGAGATTGCAAGTTGCAAGAAAACGAGAGTTTTATTAAATATTTTATTTAATGCACAGATGTCTTACAAG
This sequence comes from Lithobius niger, assembly GCA_023313725.1. Classification (NCBI taxonomy): domain Eukaryota; kingdom Metazoa; phylum Arthropoda; class Chilopoda; order Lithobiomorpha; family Lithobiidae; genus Lithobius; species Lithobius niger. The sequence continues at coordinate 3,876 of JAHWFP010232276.1, read as the reverse complement.
GACAGATGCTGTAATTAGTAATTTTACTCAAATTTAAGTTAAATTTAACTTTTCATACCCAGGATGTCTAGAAAATTCACCTCTTAATACATTTCAAAATTCGAGGGTTCTCTTGAAAATTTGGACCAAAGAAGTCAAATCTAATTCAGTCTGAAGTTTCAAATAATGGTAACACTAGAAATGGTGAAAATCTTGAAAATAGGAAAAATGTTATGTGTAGCACAAGTTTCTTGTTGGAAATTGATGCAAATACACTTTCGATGTTGCAGTACGGTTGGGTGGATTAAAAGTATAGTCCTAAAGGCCAATCGCCAGTAAAGTCAGGGTGCAATTAAGAAAAACGATAGTACCGTAATAATGATCCAATTGGTAGAGGTAATCGCGGTATGTGCGCCTTCTCGACAACTGTGATCGCCATAATAACAGCGATGCCGTAGAATGTACCAAAAAATTTAGTACATAAAACGTAAAATTCGTTGCACGAAACATAAAACTTTAGTGTAAACACCGTTGTTGATTTTATTCTTGATAGCGAGTTGATTACCAACCAACCAATGTTTTTTTTTTTTCCCTATCGGTGAAACCGAAGCTGTCACGACTTCATTTTAAATCTGGCCAGGTACTAACCGTAATTGTTTTGTGTTAAAAAAATCCGGCGATGTAATTCAGAACAGCGATATGCCGGCGCTCTTGTTTTGACCGCATTTGAAATTGTGAATCAATTACTGACCTTTTAGTTTAAATATTGATGCAAAATACAATCCTGGCAGTAGATTTTCAACAGGCAACAAGTAAAACCAAATTTCACTTTAAAACGGTCGGATTCGGCAGGATAAACCTTTGGAAGTTACAATTTAAATCGTGACATAGGGAAAAACGAAGTCCATCAGTCCCAGGTAATGAGGTTATACCCTCAAATTAGGAAATTTGAGTGATTGTAAAATGTAGCCAATTCATCGAATGTTCGTAAACGACAAATATTGATAGCTGTTTTGTGGAACTGACGTCATATGCGGCAGTTTAATTCTTAAAAGAGTTGAGGAGCCACAAGCGAAGTTGTCCAGATTGACGTAGAAGTTATGAAAATATTTTGTTCAGCTGTCATTACGCCCTCGCAATTTTGGATGAAATGCACTTGCCTTAATAATTAATTAAGTTGGTTAAACAAATTTAGTGGACGCTTATGATCTGTTTCGTCCCTAAATGTTATGAATGAAGAAAACCCGAACTTTGTCAATATAACTATAACTATATAACTAACTATATAACTAATATAACAATATAACCCGAACTTTGTCTGTTATAATTGTAACTGATTTTGATGGAGGTCAATTCAGTAAAACAGTATGAATTGCACCAATTCTTAGATTGTAATGAATCGCAAATAAAAATCTAGCGCGATTAAGAATAACGTTTCATGGATTTAAAAATGAAAAGATTATTCGTGTAGGTGCATTTAATAAACTATAACACTCAGGTTTGTTCACCACTTTTGACTTTGTTAATAAAATAAACCCATGTTAATTACAAATTACGTGAATTCATTGCAGACCGCAAAAGGACTAGAAACCATGAGGGTTAACAAATAAAGAAACGCATGGAGTCCGGTCATTTTGTAGTTTGGTGACCCACTGATTTGTAGATTGACATCCAGGTTTTCGTCCTACCACTAATGTATAGACCTTAAAGAGAGGATTACCAATGTTACAAAGCCGTAGTTGAAGAAATGTCTTAGACTACCCTTCAAGCATCCTTGACTTGACTTTACGCAAATAAGCGATTATTTAAAAGATCCGGATGCCAGCACCAAAGGCTGATTAACATCGCGCTGCTTAGGTGGATAAGAATAGAACTGATTACGAAAATGTTAAGCGAAAGTTTACGTTAAGAATCGCACAAAGCGATAAATCAAAATTTTTATTAAAAGAACCATTTAATTCGTTAATGATTATGAAGTCATTGGAAATTTTAAATAAATTCTTAACGGTAAGTATTGTTCTCCATTCACATGATCAACTAGAAACGAATCTAAAGGTTGTTCACAGGCATTTTTTTGGAATTCTTTTCTCTCGACGGACAGTAACTAAAATCTAAGGAAACGAATTCATATGCAAACTTTTGGTCAAGAAGCCAATACGAAACGGCTTTAAAAACAAATTTCAGACATCACGGCATTTTCAGCTATTCGCTAATTGAAAATTACTTACCGATGTCGTATACATGATATTAGAAAGATTTGAGTTGTGACATAATTATATTTTGAATTCAGGAACTAACCCAATTTTTTTTAACGAAACGAAGTAAACGTTAACACGCTTAACAAGTGTAAGTTAATGAACAGGAAACATAAATTTTAATGTCATTGGTTTAGTTAGGAACCTGTTGGTATTGTTCGTAAAGCTATTTCCTTAACTACCATGCTAGTTTTTTTTTTTTTTTTGGACAGCTAACCAAACAGTAAAAGCTACCCTAGCGGGAGAACCACACGCCAGTAAAATTTTCAAGGCATTTATTATGCAGCTTTGAATAAATATTATCTATTAAAGTTAACAAAATTAAGCAAATCTATCGATATCTATGCCAGTCGATTTATTAGACTTGGCGAAATAATTCGGCACTACCGTTATCTTATTCTGATTCATGACCACTTTCTTCGCTAGAAAATTCCAAAGTATTCAGGAAATCCAAGAAGCTGGCATGAACGTCAATAGGAAAATCTTCATGAATTCCAACGACAGTTGAACCATCTGAGGAAGAAGCGAAATTGTTAGGATTACCTATTAAATGATAAATTTGACTCCTAGTATGAACTATTCTTTTTTTTTTTTTGGCAACTTAAGTGTGAATTCAACTTGAAAATATCGCCAAGCAAATTTTCTTCCAAATTGTGGTCTTCAAAATTCTTTTTTTTAACCTCTGAATTATTTGACTGGTTGCACGGAAATCTCAGCTTAGAATAAATTGGAATTTTCTTGGAATGAATTTTCCAGAAATACGCACGAGTCTCGTGGTTTTCCCCTAGGTAACGGATAAACAACCCTATGGGGGTCCGCTAAATTGCTCATTGCAAACAATAGGTTAGCAACCTTATTGTCGACAAGCTTATATAAATTTACCATTCCCCAGCAGCGTGAGTTACTGATTGTAATTCACGACCCATTGTGCTGTTGGTGTTAACTTTCGAAAACAATACATGAAATGAACAATTAAAGCTTTTAATAGTTGAACTAAGCTAATTGTTAATGTGTTTGTCGTAATTGACTCGCGTGGTTACCGATATTTGAGAAACAATTGTTGGTTTTCTTTTGTTTTGTTTAATGAGTAACTAATAATTGAATAGTTACAGTTTATAGTGAATTCTCATGGACTTGATTGTCTTTTTTTTTGAATTGGTATTGCACTGATTGATTGTGGTTATACAGTAATTATATGTTAAAAATCGTTTTTGCTTCTGCATAATTTACGGGAAAATGTTCAAGCAATTAAGTTTGCGTAGCAGGATTTTACGGGAATAATGTCTGAATTTTGACGCTCCCAGACCTTACAAAAAACATTGCTAATACTAGTATGTAATGTCACCCTGCTGGAACAGTAAAACGATTTAGTTATTAGCAGATAAAAAGCTTAAACGTCCCCATAGCATCCTTCGTTTTGAATGTTGTTAGTGCGCGCCGTCTTGGTATTATTTTTTAATAATTTCTGAGACCTATAATTAATGTATGAATGAATCAATTTGATTTTGTAATTGATTTTAACTTACCTTGACGAAGCGAGGACGCTTCTTTTTCGGGGGCGGGAACTCTGCAACGCCGATTTCCACAGCTTCCCCTATTTCCTCCTATACCTTAGGATAGGGCCTTACTGGGCCTTCTTACC
>JAHWFP010232275.1:0-41892 GCA_023313725.1 Lithobius niger | reverse complement strand
GAAGAAAGCTGGAGTATGGAAGGCAGACCACCGCCCCAAAAATAAGGATAAAGAAGAAGAACCAAGAGTGGCAGTTACGTATATGGAAGGCGTCACAGACAAAGTTCAAGGTGTGTTAGGAAAAATGGTTTTACATCGTACGTCAAGAACGCAAAGGGCCTGAAAGATCAGCTGATGAAAAAGCATGCCTTTCCTGCTGCCATAACAAGAAAAAGTAGTGAAGCCATTGAGCAAGAAGATGAAGCCCTGAAGCACATAAAAAACACCCGTGAAGGCGTTTACCGAGTTCCATGTGGGGATTGTGATGCCGTTTATGTGAGAGAGACAAGAAAAGGTATACGTACGAGAGTCAAGCAGCACATGGCAGACACCAGGAATGAAGTTGTAACGAATGGTATAGCAGTCCACCACAAGGAAACTAGACACCAAATCAACTGGGAAGGCACTGTGACACTCCTCAAGTCCAACTCTAACAATGATGTGCATCTGAGAAGCCTAGAATCCCTGGCTATTCAACACCACAGCCGAGAGAAGGCTGTGCTGATAAATATCCAGGGACCGTCAAACCCAAACATTCAGTTCCTGCCGAGAGGATAGTTTAATAAGTTGCTGCGGGAGAAGTGGTGCACTGGCCTGCAAGTTGCGGAGGCTATGGCCTCGCGCTGCATTCCAACGAACGATAGGAGCAGACGAACGAAAGCAGACGAACGTTTACGACGAAGTTAGCGGTGATGTGGTAGCCTGATGAAGACAGTCGTTCTGAGCCCCTCCAACTCCAGAAAACCTGACTGTCGAAAATTTGCAAGGATATTGGAACGGTAAATATCCTTTACTTTGAAATCTAAGCGTACAAAACGTAAACAAAAATGTATAATAAATGCTATTTGCTTAGTTGGGAAATACTTCAAGCGTGCACATAATAATAACAAGCAAACACGCCTAAGCAAACTGACCTGACCAGCAACATGACGTGACCAGCCACTGGTTGCAATAAGGGCTGCCTAACGGTTGAATGATGTGTTGTTAGTTTATGCCCTGCCCCTAACATACATCATTCTGCACAGTAGTGTATTTATGCTGAGGGCAATCTCCTTTCCACACACTCCTTTCCTAATGTACTTAGTCTTGAGTCAACAGATTTGTTAACAGACAGGATACACCTTTCACTCCTTGAATACATTGTCTCCCAGTTCGTAATGCTTTACATCTGAGCAGAGCCGTAGGAAGCAAATAAAAGTTGTACGCCTAACCAAATCAGTTAGGGAGTCCGGAGAGTACTGTAAAACTCCCCCAGCGGCGATCTGGGGCAGAACCCCGGAAGCTGAAGCAACTTCTGGTACTAAGTGTTTTATCTGGTTTCTGGAGTACATGTTTTGAAGGAATTTTTTTAAGTTTCCTTTTTACTTAAGATATGGATTACATAACGTGGATTAAGTCTAGCGAAAACGCAATACTTTTTTCTCATTTATTCTCAAATTTAGTTTATTAGATTGCCCTCAACCGAATATCTACCATTATTCAAAGTTGGAAAATTCTGTATGTTTTACTATGAAGGTTAGGCTTAACAGTTGGACGTCGATAACAATTTACAGTCATTCTTCATAAATTGGAGATGCACAAATATCAACAGTCTGATACTTCACTACTCTCTCAAATTTTCGACAGCTTAATAGGATTTCATCTGTATTCTTCATGAGGCAGTGTAAAATCGTCCCTGCTCAAATCACATCTTCGCTGTTGTTGTTGTTCGCGCTGCATGGCCTCTAATATAGCCTCCTGTTGGTGAAGGCCCGTTTGCCATTTCCACTTCCGGTGCAATTGCGTCGCTACCTCAGTATTAACAAGGAGGCTAATCGCGGGATTGGAGGGGCCTTCTAAATTCATCACTGCACCGTTGTGGCATTGGTGTTCCCGAATTGCTAAACATTCTAATCCTCGAAGGTGTCTGTCATTCTTCGAATTTGAAATGAGCAGAGTCTTGGTGGCCCCCCAATCGATCTTGTGCTTTGTCTGCTCAAAATGGTTGTAAACAGAACATTTTGCCGGCCGCCGGCCAGGCCGGCTAAAAATGGTTTCTTTTGCTGTAGAAAGTGCTATACCTGGCAATTTTAGCATTGCTGTTCCAGTGATGCTGTTGGTTGCTTGAGACTTGAATTGCCGCCTCAGTTCACCCTACGCATGCCCATGCGTGGTCCTCCCTATATAAGAGTGGCGGCTACGAGGGCTCGTCATCTCTTTGTCTCACGGCTACGTCAAAAGGTGACACGTGAGGGGAGGCAGGGAGGGCCCTAAGGTATAGCACTTTCTACAGCAAAAGAAACCATTTTTAGCTGGCCTGGCCGGGGGCCGGCAAAATGTTCTTTCTTTGCTGTAAAAGTACTATACCTGGCAATTTTAGCATTGCCAAGTCGACCTCGTCAAATTAGGTGGCGGGCACCTTTTGACTGGGTTCCCTGGGGTTCTGAGGCGTTATCACCTGAAGTTTGTGCTCAAGAGCGCCCTGAGGGGGGGTGGGGGTCCTTGAGAGGAACTAGCCTTCCCTGCGGGTTACTTATATTTCTATCTAGTCAAGACGAGGTTTTTTTTTTTTTTTTTTTTTTTTAAAAGGGAGGAGGTGATTATTACCTTGGTGATGAGTAACTCCGGTGAGGTGAGGTAACATCGGCCAATTATAGATTCGGCGTGGTCTCTCCAGAATGAAGGGGTAGAAAGTAATGGTGGTGTTCAGTACAGTTTTGGATGGTGGATGATGAACGGAAGCAAGGTTGGCATGGTGGGAGCTCATAAGTGCGAGGAGATCGTTGGAAGGGGGTTCAGAATTTCAATGTTGTTGATTCGAAACTGGAAAGGGTTTGATATAATGGTGATTTCAAAGGAGATTCACATTAGGGGAATGTTAATAAGGTTATGCGAAAGAAAGAAGAGGGAAAACGTTTTTTTTTTTAGGTAAGTTAAGAAGCCTGAAAAAGGAGGTCCCGTTGGCCGGCGGCTTTAAAACCAATTTTTTTTGGATCGAAAGTGGAAAAAGAACGAAGATGCCGACCAAGGTATGAAAACATGAATTAGGGAGAAGAATGGTGGGATCGTAGCCTCAAGCAATAGTGGCGAGCCTTAGCTCTGCAAGGGGATCATGGAATGTCAATCGTGGGTGCTGAGGAAAGAGGGATCATATTCGGGAGCAGGGGGAGGGAGTGTGGGGCACAGTCAAACTGCCATAAGAAATATGCTTGCAAGTCATGAGAGATAGGGGTGGTGGCGATGGAGTCCCATGCTTTAGAAATGTGAGATTGGCGTAGGTTGAGAATAGCAGACGAAATGGTTTCGGGTTCGGTGATACCCTTGTCAAGGTATACTACAGGACGACATGGAAGGTCCGTTTTGAGTCTCGGATCCAGTGGAGCGGAAGTGCGAGCTGAGTGTAAGAAATTGGAGAAGCGTGGGTAGCATGGAGCACACTTGCGTAGATCGTCGATCGGGTGGAGAATCTAGGAAGAAGATAAAACGGAAGAGGATGTGGTGGTGGCAGCTTTGTTGCGTAGTGCATCTGCTAATACATTGTCCGTCAGCTGTTTCAGTTGGCAGGTGTTTTCTGCTTTAGGTTTTTTGTTTTCGCTCGTGAGTGATGAGATTAGGGATTGTTGTTGAAAAATCACATCCTGAAGGTAAAGCAGGTAGGGCTTGACCTTTTTTGTGTTGCGCTTGAATTGTTCTCGAGGACGAACATTGAGGCGTAATTTATGTCGTAAGTTAAGAAAAATCTTGTCATGGTCTACTTAGATTAATTCCTCGTGGTCGAGGCCATACAACGGTGAGACCTGCTTTTCTGGAGGTGCGACTAGGCCTTTCTGTGATGTTGTGGGTCCTTTTGGGGAGGGGGACACAATAGAAGGAGTGGAGTCATAACCGGGTGTGTTACCTTCAACGTTGTCAGAATGATGACCTGGAGAGAGGGGAGTAGCCGGAATTTCAATGGAAGCACCCAGTGGAATGTCAAGAACGGGAATGGTCTCTGTGATTGGAGAGGAGAGGGCTTCTTCAAAAATAATTGGTTCATCTCAGTTGGTCGGCCCGGGGGGGGGGGGGGGCGCGACCGGGGGAGTGTGAGGTCGTGTTGCTTGTCGGAGTGTCTGAGGAAACCGTGTGAAGCCAGGACTGTTGTGACAAAGGAGTGGAGACTTTGTCATTCTTCCCTGGGGTGGCAGGGATTGCGGCTATGGTTGAAAAGCAGGAGATTTAGTGGCTGAAGCCGGATTAGACTTGAATTTTTTGAGTACGTCCTTGTGGATGTTTTCCTGCCTTTTCCTGTTGGCAGACAGGAGTTGACGGTGGGCAATTTCTTGCCAGTCTTTAAGCGGGATAGTCACGCAAATAGCACATGGATGAAGGAAGTAGTCACACTTACGATGGTATTGCAAACGCGATGAGGGTCGATCCTCTGGGGGTTGAAAAGACCAGGACAGTGGCACTTGCCTGGGTCATCGATTGTAGGAATGTGGCCGAAGTAAATGTCAGAAACGTCATCGAATGTTCTTGGTTTTTTTGCTCTTACCATGGTAGAGAAAAGCTAAGAGAAAGAAACAGACAGGGCGTTCCGGAGGTTGACGTGGGACGTGCGGGATGCTACACAGCATTGGGGAGGAAGGTCCCGGAGGTGGGAGGCGGATGCGAATAGGAGGTGGCGCGCCTGGCGGCGGAATCTCGTATGAGAGCCTCGCGGCTTTCATGAGAGGCGAGAAGTCGGAAGGCATCGGAGTTGGTTACGCGCCTTTGATTCCAGAGGCGGAGGAGGAGACCAGACTCCGATTCATGGTCGCCAATGAAGTGACGGTCGTTGGAAAGGGGAAAAGCGGGTTACGGTTACTACGACCGTCCGAGTGGGTTGAGGTAGCGGTAGGATCCCGATGTTGGCTGTATTCCATTGGTAGGGAAGAGGGGCCTATGCGCAGGGAATGGAAAGCTGGCTGCCGTTCGGAATAGAAGTGAACCGGACGAAAGACGGGTGAGCAGGAAGGTCGGATCTAACCGGTATAGGGCCAAATGAAAGTAGAGTTGGCGGGGAGAGGCCTGCAACGTTCAGGTGATCCATATCCAAGGATACAGCATGACAGCAAGGCGGATGAAAGATGAGGGAGTAGGCCAAGCGAGGCGGGGGTGCAGTGCACGGTTAACTTTCATCATAGTGGAGGCTAGCGGGGTAGCGGGCTAGCGGGGTTCGGACGAAGGAAAGCGAGTGCATGGAGCGATGAAGGGAGGCCTGGCGGGACCCTTTACGGTGAACCCGAGTGAAGCGGGCAATCGGGGAACGACGGCACGACGGGACCCCTCCATGGTGCAAGATGACGTCACCCGGGTGGGACAAGGAGCGGTGGCTAGGCAGGCCCTCTACATTCTGCGGGCGGCAACGGGTGAAGACGTGATGCCCAGAGCGAGAAATCCATGATGAAAGCGAGGAGATGAAAGCGACGAGTGAGGCAGATGAAAGACGAGGGAGTACGTTAGGCAAGAAACACAGGTTCGGCAGACCTCCGTCAGGGTTCAACAATAACGGTCGAGCGGGGTGGGCGAGAAACGGGCTCAAAAAAACGCTGGTTCGGGAAGCCTTCATCATGGAGCGGGAGGAAAGCATCCGAGGGGGCGGGTGAAAGACGGGCGAGTGTAAGGAGCGGTGAGAGTGGGCTTGGCTGACTTTCAAACAAGGCGTAGGCGGCAGCATCTGGGTGGCGATAGTGCGACCGGGGCAAGAAGATGAAACTCACCCGGTCTTCTTCATGAAGACGATAGACCTAGAAAACGACAGACGAGACAGGTCCAGAACTCGTTACGAGACACCATGGAACTAGAGAGGCGGACGAAATTACGGCAAGGGGACTGGAGGCCGTGGGGCGACAACTTGACTTGACGGAGACGTCCCAACTAAAAACGGTCTGGGTGGACGGTTGCTGACGAACTGGTGAAAGACCAGAGTCCTCATCCCGAATTGCTGGTGACGGCCGGGCTATGGGCAGACCGGAGAGTACAGCGGACAAGGCATCGGAGTGGCGGACTAAAGACGGCAAGAGGGCCAGGGGTAGAGGCCGACAACAGACGATTCAGTTCAAAACGCCCCCATGGTAGGACCGGTGAGGGGTGGAATGTCAAACAGCCAGGGTCAGAGGTCGGAATAAGACACAAAAACTCCGACTGAATGGCGACATCCCGGTTGTGGGCAGGCCGGAGACGGGTCAGGAGGGCAGCATGCCGGAGCGAGCGGGTGAAAGACAGTGCGCCCGGGGACGGAGGTCGTTGATAGACGATCCAACCAGTAAAGCAGGAAGCTTCACAGTCGAAGTGGGAGGCGAGGCTAGAAAAACAAACCCAATACAACGGCGGCCTCCCGGCTATGGGCAGACCAGAGACGGGCTGGTGGGTGGAGTGTGGAACAAGGTGGATGAAAGACGGCGAGGGAGCCGGAGGCGAAGTTGTCAATGGATGACCCACTTCGTAACGGATTCCACGGTAGGTTCTGTGAGGAAAGAAGTTTCAACGTTGAGGTGCAGGAACAGCGACTCCAATTCGACGACGGCGTCCCGGCTCTGGGCTGGCCGGAGATGGCCGGGAATGGAGTGTGCGGAGCATGGCGGTCGAAAGACGGCGAGAGAGCTGGAGGACAAGTCGATGATGGACAGTCCAGTTCACAACGGCTTCCACAGTGGGTTCAATGAGGCGGCTGTAACGTACAGGTGGTGGAAAAACAACCCCAATTCGACGGCGAAGCCCGGCGAAGCTATGGTCAGACCGGAGGTAGGCTGGGAATGGAGTGTGCGGAACCACGGCGGATGAAAGACGGCGAGGGAGTCCGAGGTTGGGCCATCGATGAAGGATCTTGTTTACAACGGCTCCTACGGCAGGACCAGGAAGACATGGAGGTAAGAGGCCGGAGTGGCAACCCCGTCTCGACGGCGACGTCCCGGCTACGGGTAGACCGGGACGGGCCAAAGAGCGGAGTGCGGCCGGTGATGGAACCTCAAAGCGGCATGCAGCCGGAGGGCGATTGAAAGCTGTCGCAAGCCTGGGGAAGAACAGTTCTTGTTCAGCGGGCGGTGGAAAGACGTGTGGGACGAGAGCGGTCGGGCGTCCTGAGTAACAACGGGCGAAAGAAGAGGGAACCAACAAAGCGAGCCGCATGGCGGCTTGAGACAAAGAGATGACGAGCCCTCGTAGCCGCCACTCTTATACAGGGAGGACCACACATGCGCATGCGTGGTAGGGTGAACTGAGGCGGCAATTCAAGTCTCAAGCAACCAACAGCATCACTGGGACAGCAATGCTAAAATTGCCAGGTATAGTACTTTCACAGCAAAGAAACTGCTGGTTGCAACTAGATTCCTAACGTCAGCCATATGTTGTGCTACCCTTTATGAACGCTTTTTCTAGTCTCTCCAATGTACGTCGCCTCACATTCTCCACACGGGATCTGATATACTCCTTCACGTGTGTTGTGCACTTCCCGTAGGAGCTCAATCTCCCCCTAATCTCCTCCATCATCAGTGCCCTCACCAAATCGTCTCCCTTCGTTCTGACCATGTTCTCTCGTCTTTCTTACTTGCTGTGACTTCAAACTTTTCTCGTTTTTCAGGTATGCGTCAATACCCCTCTTGCGCAGGACGTGCTATATCTCCTCACTCATTCCTTTCAAGTATGTAATGCCAATTCTCCGTACCCTCTGTTCATCTTTCTTCCTGTCACCGTTGGAATTCCGTTCAGTGTTCGTCTTGCTTAATATAGCTGCTTCCTTAATAACTCGGGTTAGAGCTCCGGGTGGATACTCCAAGGCAATGAACTTTCCCTTTAACTGTTGGACAAAAGGAGCAGCTTCTCCTTGCGACATCGATCTTTTAAAAAACTGTTACAAACTCGTTCTTAGCGATGGCCATAAGTTGTGCTCTTGGATGTCCCGAGCTGTATGGTATACCTCTTCCGATTGCTGTAGGTTTCTGGTAAGGTTCGTAATGAATCGTTTCTTGTATAATCCTCTTCAGGATCACGTCCAGAAATGGAATTTTTCCTTCATGCTCCTTCTCCAATGTAAACTCAAGATCACCATGCCATCCATTCGCAAGTCTCAGAACTTCTTCTACGTCTCTCTTCTTTATGATGGCCAAGATGTCATCAATAAAGCGTTTCCACAACTTCAGTGGAAACTTACTAAGAATAAAGCGGTCTAGATGTTGCAAAACTACCTTAGCAATGGCTGGGGAACTGGAATACCCCACGGGTGCTCCCCGCATCTGTGTATACGTCTCTCCACGGAATTGGACATATATTGAGGCCAGTATAACATTCAGAATACTCCTGTCTTTCTCATAAATTTCAGCTCGTACTCCTGCTTCACGGGCTGACAGATCCAGCATGATCAGTAGCATCCAAAACAACCGTCATGTTGGCTTTATCAGCCCTGCAAATAAGTGAAGGTACTGAGGCAGCTGAAAAAAGACAACACCATTGTTATTTGCAGGGCTGATAAAGCCAACATGACGGTTGTTTTGGATGCTGCTGATCATGACACCAGAGTGAAAGATGATATTGAGGCGTCTGGTATGTACCGAAAAACCAGGAGTGATTTGGGAAATGTGCCCATTATTGATTTGGAACATAGTGTTGAAAGATTATGGAAAGAAGGCTTTATTACCAAGAAGGAAATGGAGGAACTAACACCTCGAAGACCGCAAAAAATCCCTCAATTTTTTTCATAGATCAAGATTCATAAAGCGGGAATGCCACTGCATTTGATAACAGCAGCAAAAGGATGTATGGCCCAAAAGTTGGATTGGCTGTTAGCGAGTAGATTGGGGCTCTATATAAAGAGTGAGAGACGGCTTAAAAATTCTTAAGATTTAATGGAGTCTCTATGAGAGGAATTAATATTGAGGATGACGAAGTGCTAGTCTCACTGGGCGTTGTAAACTCTTCCCGAGCCTTTCGCACATGTTGATTGTCGAGATGCTGGATCTGTCAGCCCGTGAAGCAGGAGTACGAGCTGAAATTTATGAGAAAGACAGGAGTATTCTGAATGTTATACTGGCCTCAATATATGTCCAATTCCGTGGAGAGACATTTAGACAGATGCGGGGAGCACCCATGGGGTATTCCAGTTCCCCAGCCATTGCCGAGTTAGTTTTGCACCATCTAGACCGCTTTATTCTTAGTAAGTTTCCACTGAAGTTGTGGAAATCCTTCGTTGATGACATCCTGGCCATCATAAAGAAGAGAGACGTAGAAGAAGTTCTGAGACTTGCGAATGGATGGCATGGTGATCATGAGTTTACATTAGAGGAGGAGCATGAAGAAAAATTCTATTTCTGGACGTGATGCTGAAGAGGACTATGCAAGGAATGATTTATTACGAACCTTACCAGAAACCTACAGCAACCGGAAGAGGTATACCATACAGCTTGGGACATCCAAGAGCACAACTCATGGCCATCGCTAAGAACGAATTTGTAAGAGTTTTTAAAAGATCGATGTCGCAAGGAGAAGCTGCACCTTTTATCCAACAGTTAAAGGGAAAGTTCATTGCCTTGGAGTATCCACACGGAGCACTAAACCGAGTTATTAAGGAAGCAGCTAGATTAAGCAAGACGAACACTGAACGGAATTCCAACGGTGACAGGAAGAAAGATGAACAGAGGGTACGGAGAATTGGCATTACATACTTGAAAGGAACGAGTGAGGAGATATAGCACGTCCTGCGCAAGAGGGGTATTGACACATACCTGAAAAACGAGAAAAGTTTGAAGTCACAGCAAGTAAGAAAGACGAGAGAACATGGTCCGAACGAAGGGAGACGATTTGGTGAGGGCACTGATGATGGAGGAGATGAGGGGGAGAATGAGCTCCTACGGGAAGTGCACAACACGCGTGAAGGAGTATGTCAGATCCCGTGTGGAGAATGTGAGGCGACGTACATTGGAGAGACTAGAAAAAGCGTTCATAAAAGGGTTACACAACATATGGCTGACATTAGGAATCGAGTTGCAACCAGCAGTGTTTTGAGCAGACAAAGCACAAGATCGATTGGGGGGCCACCAAGACTCTGCTCATTTCAAATTCGAGGAATAACCGACACCTTAGGGGATTAGAATCCTTAGCAATTCGGGAACACCAACGCCACAACGGTGCACTGGTGAATTTAGAAGGCCTCTCCAATCCAGCAATTAGCTTCCTTGTTAATACTGAGGTAGCGACGCAATTGCACCGGAAGTAGAAATGGAAAACGGGCCTTCACCAACAGGAGGCTACGTTAGAGACCGTGCAGCGCGAACAACAACAACAGCGAAGATGTGATTTGAGTAGGGACGATTTTACACTGCCTGAAGACGACAGACGAAATCCTATTACGCTGTCGAAAATTTGCGAGAGTAGTGAAGTATCAGACTGTTGATATTTGTGCATCTCCAATTTATGAAGAATTCAAAGTTGAAACTTTCTAAGGTATCTACGAAAGCATCACCAACCTTCTAAACACACAATGAGATTCACCACTGGGAAACGCTTGTATTGAGTCATTTGTTTCTCTAATTTTTGAAGCGGGTCAGCCACGCCGGAAGTTCCGGCAGGAAGTGGACGCGTAGGTCTGGACACGTGGCGCCTCAGTAGTGGATGCAAGGAACAACGATCACATCCAACTTGTCCACCTTAAGCACTTGAAACTTCTAGTCCACCACGTTCGTTATGATGTTACTCTGTTTGGAGCTTTCCGGTCGTGAATCGCGTTTTTGTTTTGAAGGTTGGTGATGGTTTAGAAATTAATTTTAACTTTGAATTAGGTTAGATATTGGAAGGAGGACGATCTAATAAACTAAATTCATGAATTTCCACGATGGATTTAGACTAAATGCCCACCCCCAAAAATACCTTAATACCAGAAATCTTGTAGTAGCTTTATTAACACCACTTACACCACTTTTTTATCAAATAAAATGTAGCCGCTCATGGGCGTTTAATAGGCCATTTACATATAGCTCATTTCCCTTTGTTACCAACAAAGCGTTCAAAAGGAATAATTATTCCCTTTTTACGCCCAACAATATTATTATTCCCTTTTTTACGCCCAGTTCCCAGTCCACAGAACACTTCATCTTCCTTGAGCGTAGCTAGTGCGCGAGGTCAGGGTGAGAAGTGTATGGTGAATCGTCCCAGAAACAGGACTTCAACGGCCCAATCTGGTATCTCTGTGGGACTCGGGACACCATGCTTGCCTATGTAAAACCAACCTGGTTTTACATACGGCTGAGAACCCCAAGAATACCGTCCCGGGATAGACACGTAACTTTAGTCATCCGATACAGAGGAGAAAAGTCTTTCTGCCACAAATCAGAATCCAACCAATGGTAAAGACGTACAAAAGTTGATTCTCGTGATCAATCGGCTGATACCAAAATAATTTTCAGACACTACATGGCCCAAAGAGTGGAAGGAGCTACTCCGCAGGCTGAATGACCTAACGGCTGACCAGCATCTGCCACATGCTAGCCGCGGTTGTAACCGGATGAGGCACATACACGTACAAACTAAATAATTGACTTTGATCCGGTACCAGAAATATTTGAGTAGAAACCCTGCTCCCAATCCACTCCGACTTAATTCCCATCTGTTGTACTAAGTCTCTGACCAAGGTGTCCAAACATTCGGCATGAACTGAGCTGACAGCAGAGCCGTAGCCAGGCCACAGCATTCACAGCGGCCGCTGTGGGTAAAAAGTTTGGTAACGAGGACTAGTTAAGGTGCGGCAGTCAGCTGCATATTCTGTACTCCGGTTATTGTTCTCTGAAAATACTAGAACACTTGAAAAGGTTGGTTTTCGCTGTGGGTAAAAATTCCGACTATAGCCCTGGCTGATAGTACCGTTTCCAGCTCTCTGAAAACATGGGGATCGCCGAAAAGAGGACCCGGTTCCGTTTCTGTGCAACCACTCAATATTCTCCCGGGAACACTGGAAGAACTGAAGAAGCCCTGATGCTGGGAAATGACTGTCGACACCTCCGGTTGCAGCCCCAAGCTGGGTGTAGACTGTTACTGCTGTGTATGTTACCGCTGCCTTCGTTGCTGGCATCCCTGTCTGAAAAGGAATGAACACCTAGTGGTTGTGGTTAGTTACTGGACGATGAGTCAGTGTTCTACTTCAACCTGCAGCGAACAGCATAAACCTACTGCTGCAATGTTGAGTCGTGTTCCAAAGCGTGAACCCCATAAAGACCTGATGCCTCACCAAACGATAATTGTAGCAGCGAGAGGTGCTGCCTGTTGAAACTGAACAGCCAAGTTCAGACCAAAAGCGGCTCACCAACCATATGATGCCGCGTTGCCCCAGTACAAGACGTTAAGCATCCTGTAAGTCACTGAAGTCAGCTCACAATTCTAACATTTGTTGCTTCTGTTGAACAGCCTCTGGACTGATAGCAGAAGCACCATTCACTTAGTGATAAAGTGCACACAACTTTTTAGGGATAACCGTTATGTACTATGCAATGTAATTCCAAATGGAGAGCTGGTCCTTGCCAAACCGTCAAAGCTGCCCCCAAAACACTAACGCTGCAATATTCAGGTGGATCACACGGGCAGTTCGTATTGCCACAACACGTCAAATTTCTGCAAACATTTCTTTAAATTTAGACGTATCCCGCCTGAAATCTTGAGCCCTACAGGTTCATGCAGGAACCCCATTCGCAGTAACAACAAAACCTGAATCACGTTCAGTATCCTCATTACTCGTAACAGGTATAGGATTAACCACTGCACAGGAACAGCCTTATTTGAGGCCGTACAAACTGACCTCTTAACTCTTGCATTCTATACCTTGGTTAAGGGTCAAGATGGTAATAAAATAAGTTCTTCTTCCCACATTCGTTTCTGTAGAATGATCTACTATATTAATACCGTAAACACTCAAGGATCAACAGCAGCAATAAATTTTATCGTTACAATGAAAAGTAACGGTTTTTTTTTTATTTTACATGCACGTGTGATGTCTTTGCTAGTTGCTACAGTGCATAACAATTCTTGGTACACGTGTTATGAATTTCAAACTTTCATCGAAAACAGTTCATACTTAATGGGTAAAATGAAACACCCCGTGTTTCAGCTAAATCCCTATAGTTTTAAACCAACTAAGCTACATTCTTAATTTCGAGGCCAGTAGGCCTCGAAATTGGCAGCTATTAACGATAAAATAGCTTATTTGCGTCGTAGAATTAGGTTTTCTGAGCTGATAGTCCATGGGCTAGCCAAGAATTTGGGATAATTTGGGAGTAGTAATTTTCCTTTACACCACTGTAATATGGATGCCTCAGGAACATAAAAAAGTATGATTGCCATCTCAAAGTGGTAGCTTTTAAAAATGGCGGCCATTCCAAGCTGGCTGCCATCAGCAATCAGCAAATTGGCAATATCTCTGGTTCTATTAGGACTTTTTAACTTCTTTTTTTTCAGTTAATGCTTATTTTTTGGCCGATAATTTCTTTTCCCATGACGTTTTTCATAGTTGGAACGGTTGGCGAGTAAAACGTGATTGAATCAAATTTTCTAGTCTCGACAATGCTGTTATGTCGAAATAGCTATAAACGTAATGACTTTATATAAAATGTTTGAAAATAAAAGTTGTGGACAATTAAACTGTCTTTAATTTGGTGCTAAGAAATCGTTTATCGGATAAAAAATTCCGTAAGTACAAATGTTTGAATTGTCAAAGTACGTGCGCCGAGTACTGCTCAGCCAAGCTGCTCTGCCTGCCTGCCTAGTTTTAGTCAGCTAAATTTTGGTACAATTTTAGGATACTAACCTTTTTTTTTAGTAAGGACGGCTAAAGACTGTTATTGCTTTCTCAAATTTTTTGTTGATAACAAAAATTGCTACCAATCCAAGTTTGCGGATGTCGAATTTGAAAAATAGCTACGATGGAAGCAAAGCTACGATTTTGCATTCTGTTTTTTTCTAATATCGCCCAGAATTAGACAAATTAAATAGTGAAAAAATTCAAACATTGATAACATTTTTTAGTTTTTAAAAGCACTACTGAGATGAACCGTTGTTACAAAAGGTAAGACTATAATAATAACATCTACACTTTATGAGCCCTGATCCCGAAGTCCCCTGTAGCCAACAGTAAAATAAGTAAGTCACTTTAAAACTGCTACGCACCAGGCTAATCATTGTTACGTTGCAAAGTGCCCGACAACAATAAGACCTCTAAACAATGAAACAAAATATCAAACAAATATCATATTATTAGCCAGCGAAAAAGAATTGTTTAAAAGATGTTTAACACCTGGCAGACGACCAGGCTTTGTCAGGCAGATGATCTGAAGCAGTGAACGCTCGCTTGCTCGTTTCAGTGCTTTGAGCTTACCTTTCTTCATGTGGCGGCTGCCTTCGTCAACATTTTTAAGAGTAACTCTCAAACCGCAATTTGGGAAAGGTGTCTGGAAAATTCCTCCGTAGTTCCGAACCAGAAAATCATGGCTGGATGCTACAAAGATGACAAGCTCTGTATCCGATGCATGACATGAGCACCAGCACCTGAAGCAGTGTTGGAACTTTTGAGTTGTTCTTATTCGAGATTGTGCATGCCAACATGCACGAGCATGGTAAATCATTTGAAATGTATTGAGGCATGTAAGCTGGCAAAGTGTGATAACATATATGGGTGAGTCTGAAGAATTAGTCGGTAGAAGATGATTTAAAATATTATGACAGTGTTGAAAGTGATAACGATGAGTAACTTTTATTGGAATACTATACTATGGAACTAGAATTGCCAGCCCAGCTGCACATTGGGTGTTTCACACAAAAAAAAAAAAAAACAGTATGATCTTAAGAGCATGGGTAATGTTTGATGCCCTGATTGCAATATGGGAATGGTTTGCTGTCTCATGTGTTTGTCACCGAAGGCATGTATACCGTTTGTGTTTTTGTGCTCACTGGCTAACAAACATTGATTTTAGTTTGCTTTGCTCAATCAATTAGCATACTCAAGCATCGTTTAAGCAATTATGTTTCGCTGGCTAAGCCGAAGGTGAGTACGTGTATCCCATCTGTGCATTTTTGCGCGTTTTGAATATTTCACCGAACTTTACTAATCCTTTAATTTAAATCGTCCAACGGTTTATGCCAGCAGTTCAAAGGGTTTTTAGCAAGCGTTCACTGCTTCCAGTCATCTGCCAGCGGGTTATGCATCTTTTAAACAATTCTTTTTCGCTAGCTAATAATACGCTATTTACTTGATTCTTTGTTTCATTGTTTAGAGGTCTTATTGTTGTCAGCCACTTTGCAACGTAGGAATGATTAACCTGGTCCATAGCAGGTTTACAGTGATTGTTACTTATTGTACTGTTGGCTACACGGGACTTCGGGATCAGGGCTGAAATAGTCTTATCTTTTGTAACAACGGTTCATCTCAGTTTGTGAAATGCTTTTAAAAAATATAAAATTTTATCAATCATTGAATTTTTTCACTATTTAATTTCTCTAATTCTGGGCTGCATTAGAAAGAAAAGAATGCGAAATCGTAGCTTTGCTTCCATCGTAGCCATTTTTCAAAAGAAGACATCCGCAATCTTGGATTGGCAGCAATTTCTTTTATAAACAAAAATTTTGAGAAGACAATAACAGTCTTTAGTCATTCTTACTAAAGAAAAGTTAGTATTCTAAAATTGTACCAAAATCTTGGCTGACTAAAACTAGGCTGGCAGGCAGAGCAGCTTGTCCGAGCAGTGCACGACGCACATACTTTTACAACTTCAAATATTTGTACTTACGGAATTTTTAATCCGATAAACGATTTCTTAGCACCAAATTAAAGACAGTTTAATTCTCCACAACTTTTATTTTCAAACATTTCGTGTAAAGTCATTACGTTTAAAGCTATTTCGACATAACGGCATTGTTGAGGCTAGGAAATTTGATTCAATCACGTTTTACTCGTCAACAATTACATCTATGAAAAAGGTCGTGGGAAAAGAAATTATAGGCCAAGAAATAAGTTTTAAATGAAAAAAAAAAAACAAGTTAAAAAGTCCTATTAGAACCAGAGATATTACCAATTTGCAGATTGCTGATGGCAGCCATCTTGCAATGGCCGCCATTTTTAAAAGCTACCACTTTGAGACGGCAATCATACTTTTTTATGTTCCTGAGGCATCCATATTACTGTGGTGTAAAGGAAAACTACTACCCCCAAATTATCCCAAATTCATGACTTTGGCCACTTGGCCCATGGACTATGAGCTGAATTGTTTCAAAGTAAGCAGTATCATTGCATGCGCGGCCGTTCATACTCGGTAAATGAACAACAATTATAATTGCAACAATTATAACGACAATGAACCTCATTTTATTGTGGAGTGTGCCATTGTCGATGGTTTGACTTTCGCTGATGAGCGGAGTTACTTGCTTACTGAATGCTGGGTTTCTCAGTGATTGGATTTTTTTTAGACTTCAGTCAACCTTCATTGTGACTTTCCCGGGTCTACACCAAAACATCCGTGGGAATGTCCCAATTTCCGGCCAGGGAAGGATGACAAGGGCGAAAAAGAAGGGTAGGAGGCAGACTGTCACATTTCGGAGGGAGGGGGGGGGGCTCCCTCACCGAGGGACCCGCCCCCCGGGGGGGGGGGGGCATTAAAAACAAAGCCCAAACACGTAAGGAGCTGGGGAGCTACACACCCCACATTGCAGGAGTCTGGGAGGGGTGCAGTTCGGTTCGGAGGATGTTGGGGGCAAAGACGCGGGTAGAGGTGTACAGGAGAAAGGGGGGGGGGGGAGAAATTGACAGCGCCAGTTACTTTTCTAAGACGACAAAACACTAGGAAAAGTTAAGTACGGAAAATTCAATCATCGTAAAGCATGCACGGGTCCAGCTAGTCAAAATAAAAGTGCTAAATTGATAAACACATCCAACATCCTAATAGCTCAAGAAATAACATGAGGCATAAGAATGTATTGTTGGGCATAAGAATGAAAATCCTGAGTCAATTTGCAGGCTTTGTTAGCAATAAAGAGTAATGAGTTGCATATTAACGTAGGCAAGTATGTTGTCCGAGACCCATAACGCAACTTACTGTTTGGTTTCACGATAACCTCCTTATATTCCCGAAATGGTATCTCTTTTGTAACCTCCTCATGCATTGTGTCTCTATCTACCATCCGGCTGGCAGCTCGTGCACCAGCATTGTTAACAAGAACTTCTTCACTCGTTGGAGGTGCATCAAAGCTGTCTTTGCAATTAGCTTGCTGTATTGCTTCCAATGCAGCTTTCAATATACAATCAATCTGTTGTCAAAAAAAAAATCGATTACTAGTTTGTAGAGTTGTGTCATATCCCTAAGCCATGTGAAGCACTAGGCTGATCATTGCTGTAGCATTAACCTTATTGTGCGCTTACTTACGATGAGCAGTAGCGGTGCACTACAAAGCGTTATGTAAGTTTCTGTGATGACGGCTATGTTAAGGGACAAATTTCAAAATTCATTTTGCAATAACTATTTCATCGATTGGAGTGACATTTTTTGTCATGTCATTGTTTAGTAACCAGATTTAATCCGCAAAACTGACACTGCATCCAAAGGAGATAAATGCTGAATGTATGCTAAGAACGCAAGCAACATGCCAGCATTGTGCATCAGCATCGAATTGTAGCATCAACAATGATCCTGGCTAGTTTCGATTTCCTAACATTCTTTATGGTGGTACACAATTCTTTAATTGTTTAAAACAACAACAGGTGTATTTATAACAATGTAAAATTAAGGGTAAAAAGTACGTTAACACCAATATTTACTTTTCTTTTCATAGGATAGACTTGAATTTATAGTCCAAGATATAGCTAAACCTCTCTAACTCTATAATGATAGTCAAAGGGCCTGTGGAAATAAAATGTAATAACAGGTTTACTATTATAAACAATCACTTTTGTTATAACAGGGTTATTGTTTAAGAGGTATTGTTATAATGGGTTTTAACTATAATTAATGAGGGCCGGTACTCTTGATTATTTGCACAGAAGACCAGCCAAAAAAGTACAGTAGTTGTCTGATCTGTCTGTAAAATCGTTGCGCCTAATAAACAGGATTAACCAGAAAAAAGTACAGCACTTTAGGGATATTGGTAAAGGCTGGCAGCATTTTAATATGGCAACAATATGCTCAAGAAAATCAAAATATTTTTATAGGCACTTTTTGCAAAGCACCCAATGTCTTTTAAGTTTCTATCCATACGACCAAATCAATTTTCTAGACATTTGATGCACAGAAACTTTACCAAATTTATCAATTAAACCCAACTTCATTAAAATTGAGGGAAACTGAAAGCGCAATTCAAGGTTACAAGATATTAATTCTTGCATGAACACAAAACGTATTACTTACAAGGGCAAAGTGAGTGGACGGCACGGTCAATTGCAAATTATACTCAGTGACCGATAATTACCCCGAGATACAAATTTTTTGGTTAAATGCGGTAAAAATGGAATGCCATATTCAAATTACCAGATGTGACATTATGTACAAAACTGAATACGACGATGAATGCCACTTTGCTACAAGCATTCGAAATGCCATGTCTGTTGGTCACAAGTAATGTAGTGCTGGCCACAAGGAGGTAAGTTAGCTTCTGCCAGCAGTTGAAGTGCAGCAGCAAAAAATACGAGCGACGGTGCAATATACACCTGGCTGTTGCTAATGTATGGAACACAATTGTGTATTTTAGAGTCAACTTACTTTTCGACAATCAAAATGCACCTAAATTATGTTTAATATGCAGGCGTAAAGACGCCCTATTGTTTTACAGCGATCGTTTGTTGATTGTTTTTTAGGGGTATGCACTGCTGTATCAACTATCTAGGTACTATTTTGCGTAATACTTTCCTTTTTATTCTCTTCTGCACCTGGGGTTGCATCTTCTTCCTTTTCAGCTTTCCTCTTCTACACGAGAAAAAAAATTGCCTGGGTAAGCAAGTGAGAGCTATTCCAATTCCAGTAATGCGTACTATTGAATTACTGCTGGTTTATGTACAAAGCAATTTTTTGTTGGACAAAGGTTTAAGTTAAATAACAAAAAAAAAAAAAAAAAAAATCAATCACACATGAAAAAACCTTTTTTCCGTGTTTATTGTGGGGGATTGGTTATCTGCAGAACTATATAATCGAAATAGCCACTTGCGTAACAGAACAAAGGTACTGTAGTTCAGATGCAAGAGATGAACCAACTGAGGCAACTTTAAAATTTTTGTGACAATGACAGCATCATGTACAGGAATGCACGGACATAATTTAAGCAGCCTACGAAACTATAAGTGTTATGGGGTTGATGTCTCAAAATTATTTTACGTAACTGTGTGATCCAGTTCGACTAGGCTTAACGACTGAAAGCCACACAGTCAATATTAAAAAACAGAATTGCTGTCCCTCCACCGGGCCGGCTGAATTTTGTTTCTAGTAACCTAAATTAAATTAAATTACCTGTAAATTAAGCATTTTGTTCTCGAATGCTCATTTTTCATTAGAGATTTTAAGTTGTTTAGAAGTAACCCACTCGGTAACCCAAGTGCCTGGGCGCACCCCTCTTATAAAAGAGCAGAGGTGCGACAATTGTCATCTTTTATTCCTCTCAATATGTCATGGTGGCGACTCAAGAAGGAAAAGGGGGGGGGGGGAGTGAGAGCAATGGCCACTATATCGTATTGATATAGACAGAGCTCCACCACGCTCCAAGCGGGAGACGAGCTAAACTCATCTCACTACGATTTAGCACATACTGAATGTCAGTATTTGCTACCAATTTAAGAATGATGAAAGACAAGTTTGACTTTTTGAACTTTTTACTTTTTTATTGGTGTATTGGTATCGGGAAAGGGAGTACAGGGGAGGTAGATCAATATCGGAATCGGCTCGGTATTTTTCTGTATCGATCGCTATTATTCTTTTATAGGCTTTATTTTTGCTTTTTGGTAAATAACTTAAGAATAACTTACGATACAGATGCGAGAGAAACACCCCTCAACATCTGCAGAAAAATCATTTAAAAAGATTTTGTTTGCAATAATTTTGGCAAAATTATTATAACAATGTGTGACCAATCAGATCAGATGTTTAACTGACTAATACCTCACCTCAGTACAAGAAAAAACACAACACCCAAATCAGAAACACTATTCCTTGAATTTTCGGTGGAAAATTGATTAGGGAAGCATAATGAAGTTAACAAACACTTCCACAAACTTCATCCACCTTCTTCAGAAGGTAAATGCAAAAAAAACGTAGAGATTACATAAAAGTCAGAATTGGTAGTCAAAATTCGAAACTGCCGTTTCAAAGTCTCACCCACTGATCTCTATACTCCGTTTGAGTATAGCTTGCTACAGTCGATTGAGTTCTTCAAATCCGTCTAATACCTCAGTGTAAGCCCGGATACCAATATTGGTATCCAAGAGCCTGTGGTTACTACATAAGTTTTGTTTTAGAACTAGAGTCTAGTTTACGTTTACCATTAACGAAAACGCAGCATCTATTTCTTTGTTTGGAGAGTATGATTTAACCACGAACCCCCTGAATGTTTTTGCTGATTTTGTGGATGGCATGGACCATCACTAACTCTGTGAAGGATTTTGTAAGGAATTTCATCAGCTGACTGACAATAATTCGCTCAAGCATTCTGCACATCATCGTGGTCAGGGAACTGGGACAATAATTTGTGGCATCGTTCCTAGATGCTTTCTTGAAGATACGGCACAACCAACACAGGGTAGCAATCAGTTAACTGCTAAGCAGTTGTAGATCGGCGTCCCTTTACTATTAGCACCCACACTCACAGCAAGTGTTCGCACTCTCTTAGAACAAGAGTAGCCTCATGCTGTGAGGACTTGTTTATGGAATGCACACAGTGCTTAGAGAGGGTGCGTAGCGCGGCGTCTGGAAGGAATTTAGCCACCTAATGGTGTCCACTTGTTTGGTTATACGAAATGTTGACGCGGCAAGGCACAAGTGATTCATTTGTTCCACACGTGGTCAGCCGATCTGTCGGAACAGAAAAAGTCTGCCCTTTGTGCAGCGGGACGCAGGAATTGTCTCCGTCGAGTTGCATTCTAGGAGAGAAAAATGGCGAACTACATACTGCAGCTTACGACAGGTAACTTCGCTGCTTTCGTTGTTGCAAAAGTCTGCACAAGTCTAACAACTGGCATGTATTTGTTCTATTGCAACAAGTGCCAACCTTCTCGTGCTGTATTGGGTTATGTGGCATCCACATTGTCTGGTTCGGATACTGCCTTAGCTTCTGCACCAAACCGCCATAAACATAAACCACAGCTTACTGTGGTTTTTTCCTCCTGAAGAACTCTGTGGTCATGCCCAAACTGTCATATGTCCTAGGTGTGCCCCTGCTTCGAGATGCCCTAATGGCCTGCAGAGGTTTGATGAGGCCCAGCCTTCACCAACGTCTAAGGACAAGTGATCTTTGCCAATGTCTAGAAGGTTTGGGAGTTCGTCATGCGTTGGATCTGTCCTTGCCTGCTTTGCTTTCTTCTTTGAACTCTTGTGTCGCAGCTTGTCGATGAGATTCTGCCCGACTTCTGCAGGTCGAGGTCAACAGTTTCCATCTGGGCTGGGATACCAGCAGACACGAGAGCCTGCTCGACGAGGGCACTGACAGCGGTGTGGCGAGACCAGCGACCTGCGCTTTTTTTGCAGCGCAAACCATGCGTACCAGCATTCAACAACTGCTCCGCACGGCCACACGTGAGGTTTGCAAATACGGCAACCCAAACGAAGAGCAACAGCAATCCGAAAGGCACAATCGTCAAGAAGTGTGCCAAGATGGGATGATGGCAACAACCACCTGGCAAAAGAAGTACTGGTTATCCAGTAAGAATACCTGGATAACCAGTACTTCTTTTGCCAGGTGGTTGTTGAGCCTTTGGCCGGGATGGCATGGCCCTGATCCATGACATTGATTTCAGATTTTCCAGGGCCACTGGAGAGAAGAGGTCAACTGCTTTCTTTCTCCAAAGTATTGGGGAGGCTGTTCAGCGGGGGAATGCCGTCTCGATCCTGAACTCCATTCCTAAAGGTGCTTCCCTCGATGAATACATCAGTGTGCTTGAGTGCGCGCACTTGTGGGGATCTATCCTGTCGCCGATGTGTATTGTCCAGAAACTCTTTCGAAAACTGACTATGCTGGGACGAAACCCCTTTTTATTGGATTTGATTTGCTGTCTTCTTTGTGTTGACTTTATTTTCTATCGTTACTTAATTATACCATACTTACTGGTTGTAGTGTAACGTATACGTGCTTTGGATCTCGCTAACCGCAAATAGTATAGCCAACACACTATTAGGTGATTCGATTGTGCACTGCATAAGCTACCGGCATCCGCATTGGCATTGTCTTTTCTCCACGCCCTCTAACGAGTACATGGCTAAAGAAGTCGGTTTTATCAGAATGCTACAAAACGAATATGATGGTTTTAATTATTTTTTATATAGGAAGACTTTCCGGAAAATGTATTGCAATTCCCTAACTTTCAGTAGATGTTACACAATATCCCTGACTTTTCCAAACTTGGTAAATTCCTTGAGTTTTTCAGGTTTTCCCATTTTCCAGACAGAACACCACCCTGCAACACTTCCTTCCAGGTTTCAGTTACAGCACTAGTCTCCAGTGACTTGTAAATATCGGCAAGCCAACAGTCACTTACTTTTATCAGCAAACTGGAGCATTTTAGTATTTATAATGCCGTGTCTATAAGCACTGCGTGGTTTGAGGTTATTAACTTTACTGACACTACTGGTAATAACTCGACTAACGACTAGCTTGCTGGTGGACCTGACTCGGAAGGTAGGCATGTTCGTAACATTACGTAGTGACATTTTCTTCAAAGGCTTTGTTAAGGAGGTTAGCCTATGATTACGCTTAGTGATTTCAATCCCATCCTACGAGCTCAGTGTGGAGATCCCAGTCCAAAAAGACTTTTCAATACAGGTCTTTCTTCAGCTCACCAGCAATGAAAGATACACGCTATTCGATCTCCAGGATCTGTATGGAACCTACCAAATGCCTTTCTTCTTATTGATGAGTGATGATAACTCTGTCCTGCTAAGGCTTATGCTTTTGGCAACGAATTTCCTTGGGAATTTCTTCCTACAAGACCACACAGAAGTCCTTCTTTAATGCTACAAGGGAAACTAAATGGACACTGGTTCGAATCCTATCACAGACCAATGTACATACGGAACTTTTTTAAGACTGATAGTGTCCTCTTTCCAGGGTTAAACAAGCCAACATGACATTGACATTCGTGTGAATGGTTAGCCACGATGCCTTTCTTCAAACTTGGTGATAATGTCGTCTATCTGCATTGTTAATGTCATTCATACTGACGACACCATCCACTATTTCCTAACATGAAGGAAAGTGAAAACCTAAGTCTCATCAAGTAGGTCAGTGAATTTCAAGGCGGAAGAAGACAGCACAGTCACTAGTGAGAAATAAAACAAGTTGCTCAATACCAGCGCTGTCAACAAAATTGTGGATATTATTTTCTAACTCTATACTCAAACTGCCATTAACCTCTACAACAGTGCATCTAATCAAGGTTCCTGGCATGTAGCTCGCCAGCCAATAGGCTGCTAAAAAGTTTTTTGTTTTTTTTTGTAATGAGGTGCATGGTCTGAATCAGAGAGAAGAGAATGCCCACTTTCAGCCCACATGCATCAGCAATTCCAATAGACATACTAACGAGTTTACGCAGGAACTCTTATGGCAAACCAGCCCAACAGGTGACACCACGTCACAGAACGACTTTGCTTTTCTTTTTTTTTTGGCACGGTCTTCTTTGTGTGATAATCTCACCAAGAACTGACCAATTTTTTTTATGTTTTTTATGCTCCACATACAAAGTTGTTTGCACAAACACACGGACGTTTGTTAAAATCTAGCAACAGAAACTTAGCTCAACAAGGGCGTTTAAGAGGGTAAAATCTGGAGAAAAACAATAAAAGTTAAAGCACATAAAAGTTGTTTACATGAAACATCCTTTTTAGTGCAGATGAAGAGTGGCATGCCTTAACTCAACAGACGATCTAAGAGAAGGGATAAATGCGTTAGGTGCCACTTGGACCAACAGTGGCAAACGACTATACTGACTAAGTGTTAGTTAATTAACTTGAAGGGGTTAGAAGATCAATTTTTTAGTTAGATATTGATACAAAATGTTTGCACGTGCAGTTTCCATAGCTGCACATGCAGTAACAAGGGGCAAATTAAGAGGCTTAAGAGACAATATATGAAGGGCATTTCGCCTCTTCAGGGGGCAGATCCAAAAGACCGAATTCAGGGGTGAACAAGGCAAGTTTGTCTCTACTGATGGGTCGCGTGAGGTCATCTGCGACCAGCACCGTCCCAGTCATATGCGTTAACTCAATGATGCCCCTCTCCACAAGGTCCCGAAGGTACCATACTTTCCTAGCGTAGTGCCTTGAACGCGTACTGGAGGTGAGGTTCATTATCAAATCAATTGCGGACTGACTGTCGGTATAGATGGTATAGGACCCCAGAGACAGTTCCTACTACTGAAGCTCACACAACAAGCCCTGAATCCACATATTATCCCGCACACACTCAGTCAGAGCTAACAATTCGGCCTCGCAGCTGCTTAGCGCAATCATCTTCTGCTTCACGGACTTCCACACTACCAGACCCCCACCCAGCTTTATCATGTGGCCTAAGAAGCTCCTGCTATCCATGGTCACGGACCAAGTAGCGTCGGAATACCCAACCGGCCTCGGGCTAACAGAGGAGGGGTAAAATAGGTTAAGGTGTCGGGTGCCCTTGAAGTATCGGACAACTCGCTTCGCTCCAACACAGTGCATTTCCCTGGGACAGGAATTATATCAGGAAAGGTTACCCACAAAGAAAACAAGTTGCAAGCCTACAAGTTGTAGGCCAGACATCTATGTAACTGATGTCGGGTCTAGAGCCAGTCACCAGAGACATGAGCGACCCTAACAGGGACTGGTAGAGAGTGCTGTCAAAAGGAAGAGTCATGACAATCATCAATGTTCTGAGTCGTAAGGGAAGGGGTTCCCGCCACCCTGCAATCTTCTAACTGGAAAGTAGTCAAGATCTTGTCAATATATGCCACCTGTGATACATAAATATCCTGTGGGGTCGGCTCAATCAAAAGGCCCACGTACAAAGCATCCATAGTCTCAACCAAAGAGAAGTGGGTTCCAATCGAGTGGCAGCACTCCTGTATGAGGGCATCGGTACCGGACACGAACATGTCATCCACGTGTATTACCGTGGCAACCACGTGGTGTCCGATGGTTCGGAAGAACAGGAAGGGATCCCAGTAACTCTGGGAGAACCCGCAGGACAGTATAGTGTCCCTCATCTTGATAATCCAGCGTCTCCTCGCCTGCTTTAACCCATAGAGAGACTTAACAAGTTTGCAGACGCGTTTGTCCGGTTTGCCGTCCGGCCCTAGGCCAAGGTAACCCCCCGGAGGGCGTAGGACAATCAAACAATTGTGCTCGCCATGTAAGTAGGTTGTTTTTATGTCCATATTCCTGAAGGAGTAATGCCTCACAGCTGTGAGAGCAAACAAGAAATGTAGAGTGGCAATCCTCATCAAGGGTGAGGAAATATGGCCAAAATCCAGACCAGGTCTAGCCGAATTCCCGCATGCAACAAATCTTGCCTTAAACTTTTGTAAAGCCCCATGTTTATCACATTTTTTCAAAAACACCCAATTCCATTACCTGAGCATCCGGCGGCCTATCAAAAAGCTCTCAGACCCCATCTCCTCCAGTGAGTGAATCACCTGATGCATGGCTTCATTCCATGCCAACTGGGTCAACTGGGTCAACTGGCACTCCCTATACGTCGTCGGGATAGAGCAAGTGGCATCCTGGCCCTCCACAGTTATGGGGGCGCACCACCCGTATTGATCAAGGGTAGCATCGGGAGTGAGGCGGCTCGAGGGGAGGTGCGGTAGAGGAAAGCGTGTTGAATTACAATGTTTGGCACCGGGTTGTCCTAAACCAAACCCATCATAAGGAAAGCAAGTAGAGATGGAGGAAGAAGCCCTTTCCCAGGGAGGGACATAGTGGGATGAGGGCAATATGAGGAGGCAAAAGGGTTAAGAGTCGTACGACGTGGGGAGGTACGATACGAGACAGTTTTTGACTTTGCCACTTGTTCAATTCTTAATGACACTGCAGGTAGGATACCACCCCCCTATAATTCCAAGGGTGTATCCGACAACATGCAGTTCAAGGGCAAAGGGGCGGTCAGTTCCCATCTGGACATATCTATCAGATAGGTTAGGTGTGGTGTCGGATTGAAAAGGTGGGATAAACAAGTTTTGGTTTAATCTGGAAGGGACCTCAGTCGTGTCCAGTAAATTCTCAACAAGACCTTCATTTAACATGAGGGGAGTCTCAATTATACCTAAAGACTCTTTTCGGGCCGTTAGTATCTTAGCGTCATCATCACCATCATCAAGACCCTCGTTTAACATGAGAGGAGTTTCAATTATACCTAATGACTCTTTAGGGGACGTGTCTTAGAGTCATCATCACCATCAGCACCCCCCTCTAATTGGGACGGGTTCAACACGTAACGGCCTATTTGTGCCAAGGGAGGAAGGGGGGTGGGCTGGTAATTTCATCTCAAGGGGTGAAGTTGGGGACTGGCTTTGAGGTTCAACAAATGACGAGTTAGGTTAGAGGTTTGGCGTAATCGGGGGCAAGATTCAATTCGAGGGGGGAGGGCTTGGGAACCCATAGATTCAATAACACTCTTAGGTTTTATAAGTTTGCATGCGTTATTACTGATATGGGAGGGGGGACATATTTCCAATAAACTGGGGCTTGGGGCCTTTACTGGGTTGTCCGACCAACCATGGGATTCACCACAACACTCATATCACTTGTGCTAGTATTCCGTACAAGAAAGTTGTTCAAAGTTTCGTAACCCACTTTTGCGCAACCTGCACTAGTGTTGGGCGGTAAACCGGTTCTCACAGTGTTCGGCGGTACCAAATACCGTGCATTGTTAAAATACCGGTATTGTTTTAATATGAGAATACACCTTCATAAGTTTATAACGGCCATTAAGCAATGGGAAGCCAATAATCGGCAGCCACCAACCAATCACCCCTCCTTAACACCGGTTAAATGACCACACGGAATTTTTACCAGATTAAATGGTCAGCCTCACCCCTCCATCTTGAATTAACGTTCGACTCGTCTTGTATCGTGGCTTACGCCGCATAAAGAAAGTATGAAAGAACTGAATTTGGTAGGTCTAAACCAATTTCAAAGCGTATGCAACGTACCTGATAGTCAAGTGACACATTACTTAACGTCTGGGCGATTAGTGTTCAATCTTTAGTTACCATAGTAACTGAAGTCATCTTTCTGCCGATGCGCGTTACCCCATTCTGGTTAGGCCTATCGCCGCTACTACGAGGAGCGTTGCGATCGAGACAACCCCAAACCGTAATAATAAACGGTACTTGAATTAACTGAAAACAGTAGAAATAAATTAATAACAAATGTCGTAAAACTTACTATTGTTACGGATCATATTCTATTTTAAATTTATAATCAACACTTTGAATAAAAATAAAATGTATTTACTTCCGTTGCAGAGTCCTGACAGTCTGCTTTCACGGGGAGTTACTTTCGGTTTCGGTTCGGTTTGTGATAGATTGTTGGGGAAACAAAACTACATTACTGTATTTATTGAGACGGCAGTAGAAAATAGGATTTCTACATTTACTAAGCGAACCAGTGAGTGCATCTGACAACAATTTGTACGCTTTCATCATTTCATGCAAACAGGAATTGTGAATTCAAGCGAGAAACCACTGCAATACAACTAGGCCGTCTTATGCAAGTTGAAATTTTTTTTTAAAGTTGATGTTTAAGGGAGACAGTATACTCTCGTTTCAAATATAACTCGAGCGTAGTTTAAGTTTCAATAAAAAACTACGCTCTCGTTATATTATTACTGAAAAAAGACGCTGAAATTATAACAATAGTGCACTTAGTCTTTGTATTGTAGGGCTCAAAGCAGTGCAACAATTAGATGAGATCAACAATGGTAAAACTGAAATTCTAAATGCACAAAAGTGGAGCCAACTTTGATGCTACAACCAGCGTCTGTTTATATTTGTATTTCTACTTAGACAGCGTGTTAACTACAAATTTTAGAAGACGGTTTTTATCAAATAAAATTTGTTATTATTTAAAAATCGGGTGTTAGCACCACAGCACTGTAGTACCAGATACCGCCTCATTCATAAGTACCGGGGTACTTAGGTTGGTACCGGCACAGGCTTAAAATTTATGGTACCCACCCAACACTAACCTGCACTAAAATTATTAGCGGTGGTCATAATACCTACATGTATTCATCAATCTGACCTTCACCAGTTATACAAACAGCATTTCTATCAACACCAATATTCTCACTAACGTTATGCCGCACACGCTCAGTTGGACAATTTGTATGTGAAAAAGTTGGGATAAAATCACTACAATGATTCTGATAAGACTGGAGGTAACCATATATTATACCACGACCTCCTCAACTTTTAGCTGTTTGAATTTCACGTTGTATGGTTTTTCCCTCCCAATCAAATGTCGAGTTAATGCGCAACTATATGGAAAACAGGTGATTATCCCTGCTGCCGTACATTGCAAGGCGGTGAGGGTTTTTTATTTGCCCAACGTACACACCATTTGTACGCCAGTTGGTATTAACCCCGTCATTTATCAGGCGAGATGCCGACATCAAGTTCTGAGTTGCGTCAGGCATCTCTACTCTATGGCTGTTCAGAACTCTGCTGTCCATTCTCATTACACTACGCAGAGTCGTCAGTTGCACTACGAATTTCATCGTACTGAACTCGGCAAACGATCATTAAAAGGCAGAGTGGTCCCAGCCTGGAATCAGATTCCATCTTGTATTAAGGCCTCTGGCACTTTTCACTCTTTTCGGAAGAAACTGTTTGTATACACATTAGAGAATGCTTCTACTGTTATGCATTAAAAGAATATTTGTTCTGAAATTTTCAGATTATCTTCATGTTTCCTGATCTCTCTCTCTCTCTATGATCTATCTCTCTTTCTCCATTTTTATGCTTTTGACTTCCCAACTGCTTTTGTCCTTTGTCTGTCTTTCTGTCTGTGTGTCCGTCTTTTGTCCCGTCTTCCTCATCCTGAATGTTGTTTTAAATTGTGTTTGTTTTGTTGTGACATTGTTGGATGTTGTATTCGAAATTTGAATCAATTTACAAAAAAAAAAAAAAAAAAAAATGTACTGCTTACTGGCATAAACAAGACTTCGGTCTTATCAAGTATTTTTATGATTTTGTAATTTTATGGGGAATAAAGCCGTTCTTCTTCTTCTGCGTTACGAATAATTATCAGTGGTTTAAGACAACGTTCAAATCGATCACACCCAGTTACTTTAATATCCCCAAGTAGGACACCAATCGCCGACGCCCCGTTGGCTGCCAACACAATTTTTACTCTTGGACATGAAGACCTATCAATTATTTTATAACAACTGCGCAAAATTACCAACGCGCAACCACTGTCATGTGTCACAGTAATTAACTTGAACTTACCCCATTTGAATGAGTCGGGGACGCACAACCTCCGCTATGAAAATTATATTTCACATTACCGTTACGCTGAGCTGCAAACCAATTGGTTTTGCCGTTGCTAGGTTGGGTGGCCAGTCCGTAAGCTTGGTGAGACTGACACAGAAACGGTACGGTACAGTCATTTGCACGCTGGGTTTGCGGCACAAAGAAACCAAAGTTCGCAACGTTATCTTGGCGATTATTAGGAAACCGGCGTGGTCGGTCATCGGCCCCTGAGCGAGTTGAATCTTGCTGGGGTTCGGGAGGCTCCTGTCTCGCGCTAGGGCAGTGAGGAGCCGCGTGCCCCCACCCGAAACATGCCCAGCAACGAACGCCAGGGGTTATGGCATGTGGGTCAATTTGGTCGCAGTGTTTAAACTGATGTAAACTACTTCCACAGTGTTGGCACTCCCTCTGGGTGAGTTTCGGACGCCTGGGATGAGTTTGCATGCTTGCAACTGGTCTCTGAGTAAAGTCGTTCTTGTCTCTGCTCCGAGGTGAAGGCGGGTTGGGGAGGCACTGCCGAGTTACAATATGTGCGGTTGTAAGAAAATTCTTGTTGCATATGACGGGGCAGGGAGGGGTATCCTTGGACGTCGTACGCCGCTTGCTGCGTCGTTGGGGCGAATACGTTCGGGGCGATACGTAGGAGGCCCTCTAATTGAGAATAGGCCACACTATCCAAAAGCTCCTGTTGTAATAGGTCGAAGGTGCGCGCACTACCACTGTGCAACAAGGTCTTCCTAACCATTTGAAGGGATGGTCTGGCAATTCCACACAGTAATCAAATGCAGGCTTGCGCTTCAGTTAGGGCGTAGCCAGTCTGACTAACGTCGTCTTTAAGAATTCAGCCTCTTCGGATGTAACTGGTGATGTCCTCGTAACTCAGCGAGACGATGTAATTGACTGAACTGTCCAAGTTCGGCATGGTCGGCCGCGAGTCGTTCCCAAATATTCCTTGCCAACGTAACCGCTTGGAACTGCATGTATAATTCCAGGGCCATGGTTCACATCATCATAACAATACATTCGTTGTTAAGATGTTGCCAGGTCTGTGGGCCAGTGAGTATTACTATTCCCTTATACGAGGGTTTCTGTCTCTGGGGTCTAACCAATACATCTTGAACCTGGAAGAGGGAGTGTCCTGCCATCTTGAACTTTACTGCTTGTGACAACAATGGCTATCTTGGTGCGGGGGCGAAAACTGGGAGAATTGAGTGAATGATCGAAGCTACTGCATCAGGAAGAGGGTAGTTAGAGTGTGGCCTTCTGTCCCACGAAACTCTACGGTCCGCTGATCATCGAATCTCTCCAACGCTCCACCAACCTTTGATTTTCTTACAGGCTGCGTCAGCGGATCTTTTCCTTGGTTGTCCCAGTCCTGCCCTCAGCAAAAAGGATAAGAAGGACATTCTTCGGTCTGCATATTTTATTTCCTCTCTCACTCCGGTAGAAGGACGTTAACGGGTGCACTCGGACTTCCTTCTTGTGTTAAGGATGTTTTAATGGCCATTACTCACAGTCAAAGTAGAGTCCAACACAGTCGCGGCCAAGACGGAAAGATTGGTAAAACCTTACCTGACTTGCATCCAAATCGTTGCCCAGGGATTCAGCTGTAACTGGATACGAGTAGACAGGGAATTATTATTCAGCATCTCCTGCCTTAATGAATATGGCTAGGCCTAAAAACAAACATCGCGGTCATTTTATAGAGAGCCACAAAAACTCACAACTGTTTTTGTCCAAAAACGAGGGAGAAGAGAAAAAAGGAGAGGGAGAGCCAGAGCGGGAGAAAGAAGTTCTGCAATCGGGGAGAGAACACAAGTTATCGATTGTTAACGACAATTAGGAATAAAAGAGGGTTATTGTTGTCACAAGCAGTAATGGTCTACAATTAAGCAAAGGGTATATGCACCAGAAAGGTATCATTGTTTGCGTGCATGTTACAAAGTAAGCAATGTCTAACTTCAGCAAAACTCAAGGCTAAACAGGACTAATTAATTACACCAAAATTTCCCCTTGGCCACCGACGAAAATACAGCAGCACCATTAATTCACAGGTAAGTTAAGCGTATATCAAGTACGTGAGGGCGGTTGGGAACACGAAAATAAATTCTCTGTCACGATTCTCATGATTCTCTGTTCTTAATTAGCAAAATTGCTCCCCCACCGCACCCTGCCACACGCAGACCCTTCAGTCATCCCGCAGACCATTTTTCGTTTGTAAAAAGACCAGCTGAAACTATTCTGCTTCCGGGCACCAAAACATGAACCTTCTCTGGAAAGAAAGCATTGACACTACAGAAACACGCTTACATATGACCGATATAACACCACCTTCGTGGCGATCAATCTCTCCTAAAATAGCTGCCCCACTGCTACCTCGCCACCCAGAAGCAGAATATTTTCAGCCGGTCTGCGACAAGCTTTTTACAAACTAAAAACGGTCTGCGGGAAGAGGGAGGTGTCCGCGGGTGGCAGGAAGGGTGTGAAGATGGAATTTTGCATTGTGTAAAATTTTGAGTTAGGCCCATTTGGGTTCATTAACAAATTTCTTGCGACAACTTTTTGTAGAGACCTTTGTAGGTTGTTTTACCTAACAACTTGAGAACGACCAAACTTATCGTCATGACAATAGCACCATTCAAAAGCTCTCAAAAAAACGGTTAAAATGGCGTATTTGAACGTCAAAATCGGTCAATTTTGGACGAAATTATCGCAAAAAGAAGAGTAAGACAGAAAAAAGTGAATGATAAATCATACTGCAACATAGCGTCGCGCTGATTCTGCTACAGGGTCTCGCCAGTAGTGTGATCTAGTGTTGTCCCTGCCACTGGCTCATCCACAATTGCGCAGGGTCAACCTCTTTAGCCGCATGTGGCCCCAAACTAGCCTTCCTAATTATGCTTACTTTGCACATAGGCTACCACCTTCATCACTAATACGTAGTTGGTTATGACTCTTGTGACAATTGTGCTTCCCTTACACCTGTGTAATTTACTGTGATTTGTGTATAGATTTAGTAGTATCTAGTTGTTTTTGTAATTATTTGTTCGGGAGGATGAGACTTTCTATTGGACGACCTGCTTCCATGGCTGTGCAACTCTCGTTAGAAGGCTTGCGGCACGACTGCAGCACAAGATCGAACACAACGACAGAATGCGCTGGCGACGTGCCATGATGATAGGTGTTGATTATGAAAAAACTCATTAGAAGGCCGCCGAGCACGAACTGTTTGGGCTTGGGCTTGAGCTTGCAGGCAAGCCAGCACAGCTGCCTCTCATTCAGCTCGTGCTCGGCAGGTCTATACCTTGAGCCTCTCTTAGACAAAATTTTTGTTTAAGGTATAAATTCAGTGTGCAGCGCCATTAGACTAGTAATCATTGACAAACTGGTCGTAGCCGATAACATTGGAACTAGTAGGTGACCGCTAGAAGGTCCCATAGCAAGGAAGGCCAGACGAGCATCGCTTTGTTTCCGCCATTTTTCCTGCAGCGTGATGCCGTCGTTTTCGTGAGGGCGCTAGTAGCGTGCGGTGCTGAGAATAACACGTCATCCCAAACAACTAATACTCATAGGTGGTATTACCCTTCGCAACCAGTTAGAATGTTACACACAAGAATGAAAATAACTTATTTATGTCCAGCGACAAAAAGCAAGCTTTATGATAGAACCCCAGCACTGATGGAACCCTAGTACCCTGCGCAACGTATTTAGGCCTACTATGTGCTTAAGGTTCTAATAAAAGTGAGAAATGACTAATGTTTGAATGGTAATTGGGCAGTACCAGATGTAAGGCTGTGTGCCCTTATATATGCTTTCTTCAATGGCACACCCTGGAGAGTATGCATAACAATTACACATTATACCTGCCCTGGTGGCGGGGAAGTAAGTGACAAGAGGTGGGCCACAACCACAGCCTCCTATAGTAAAGGCCCGTAGCCTAACAGAGCGCGCCAAATAGGCCGACAGAAATCAAGGGTACAGAAAGTTTGCTAGCTGCCATCTACCGAGTGAGGCAGAAAGGAAGGGCCACCCTTGGCTATCAAAGATGGTTAATGTTAGGATAATGAAACTTTGCATGGTATGTAGGCGAATGGGGAGCCAACTAACCATGAATCGATCACTGACCTTGACGCATATATTCAAGGTCATCGTGATGCTAACTTTTTAACCATGCTTCGTAGAACCCCAGTTTAAATTAGAAACTTGTAGACATTGGCAAGGCATGGCCATTGCAAAAAACAGAACGAAATTCGGTACGCTAGTTTAGGAGTTACGAAAATTGCAAGCATCATTTTGTTGTGCTGACCGAGTGGCTTTCCTGCCAAACAGTGAGTGTAAAATTAAGTCCAGTGGTCCACAAAGTACATGAAGCATGCTTGGAAACAAACAGCAACTGACATACTGATGACTCGACACTAGCTCCATACAATCTGCTACATTACATGTATAAACAGAATGGTGCTGCAAACTACAGCATCTTATGCAAGTTGGCATAGTTTAGTCACCGTAGTCGTCTAGAAAATGCTCCCTCAGGTTACCATTTCTGATTTTGTTTGAGCTGATCACGGTTAATGAATTATGCCAATTTGTGTAAGCTGCCAACACCATTATCTACCAATACAATGCATGGTGTACGAAAGAGCTTGACAGAACTATTTAGCAGGAAAGCAACTCAGTCAGCACAACAGAATGATGCTTGTAATTCCCGTAACTCCTAAACTAACATACCGAATTTCGTTGCTTTTTGCATTGGCCATGCCTTGACACTGTTTACAAGTTTCTAATTTACACTGGGATTCTAATAAGCATGGTTAAAAAGTTAACATCACGATGACCTTGAAAATATGCGTCAACGTCAGTGATCGATTCATGGTTAATTGGCTCCCCGTTCGCCTACATACCATGCAAAGTTTCATTATCCTAACGTTAACCATCTTTGATTGCCAAGGGGGGCCCTTCCTTTCTGCCCCACCCTGTATACACCAAGTGGTGAAATTCCAAACTAACCGGAAGGCTTCAAAATTCTGCCAACTGATGACCACAGGGGCTAGGCACATGATACGCGTACATGCGGGAACACTCACGCCACTATAGCTCGCGGGGTGGCGTGAGTGTTCCCGCATGTACGCATATCGTATGCCTAGACCCTGTGCTAGGACGTCACTTGGCAAATTTGCCGCATTGCTATTTGTGTCACCTTTTACGGAGCATTGTGGGAGGCAATGCTGATACGGCCTTTACTGTAGGTGGCTCTGCCATAACACCCCGCTTTGGTCTCAAGTCGAGAGGACCAGAGATCGAATAACCTAACAATTAACTACTGCGCCATTGTAGAAACTACTTTACGGCTTAACTTACCCGCTTTTTATTGCGTCTTTTGTTAATTGCATCGGTTAAACTCAATGCTGTATTTTTTTCTAGTTCTACGCTATTTTTGTACGCTTGTGTGTCTAACTGAAACGGGCATTTGATATCAAAAAACACATCTCGAAATTTTGCTTCAACTGTTGTTTCGTCTTCTTGTGCGCAGCATGCGTAAGTATCATTTATAAATTGTAAATGATCAATAAGGTAAACATTTGGAGCAGCTTCACATATGATTGCCATGCTGAATGTCAGTATCAAACTTCGGAACAATACTTATGAGGGAACTATCATATCTGTCCACATCCCTCGAACATCTATCTACGGCATGCCGAAATTCCCGCTTATGTCAATCCTGGACGAATATCGCTTACATTTGCCTGTGGTGTCATGAAATTTACTCGACTGTCTATTTGAACATTTTATTTTATTTATATTGAGTTTTTATTTTATAAACTTAAGAAAATTACAACTACGGCAAATGATTCTAAATCAGGAAAATTTTATTTGCCTAAAATTACCTCATCGTGCGTATGGGAGCAGCAAAGCTCTTAACACTCTTTAACATTAAATGTAGGGTGGGAGCGGGGGAACAAGTGATCCTCTTACATCCTCCACCCAGATCAAATACATTACTGTAAACGAAAAAGATAGGAGTGAATAATAAACATTAATTTTAAAAGCGTTCGTAGTAACCCATATTTACCATGCAGTTCAGTTTACTTTCGGAAATTTTATGAAATATTCAGCAGTGATTTTTGCTTTCCTGACAGATTTTCAAGCAGCCGATTGTGGGTGTGTATGTGATTCACTGTTCTGTGATACTCTTGAATATTACGTTTGTCTACTTGTTATATTTGTATTTTGGAGATCTCAGACGTATACAATACAAATCATTACATTACTATGAGTTTATCCAAGGCCTTACAGGAACGTTGGCGTTCTATAACTACAGATTTTGCTGACGAAATTGTGGACAAATGGTGGACTAAAATCGAGAATGAATATAGCGATTCTTCTCGAATATACCATAACTTGAAGCACATTTCCGAGATGTTCGATCATTTTGACCGATGTTCCGAGAACCTTCAGTCCCCTAAAGCAGTTGCCTTCGCAATTTTCTTCCATGAGTAAGCTACTGCGGGCCATCCCCGAGCTTTTGGTGTGCATGACGCTTGTACCCTTGCCGTTGGCCTTTTGTTGCTGTCATTTCAGGAAAGGTATTTTTTTTCTTGCGAAGATTTTGCTTTGTTGCTTTGTACGCCTGTTTGTTTTATTTTCGGGCCACCCATGTGTACCAAGCAAGATGGTGACAGAACACGTTTAGATGCTTGAATCAATGTGATCGGTAGCCTAACTGGCGAATTCTAGGAGACCAATCAGACTCCTTGGTACTGTAGCTATGGGATCTATTCTGGCAACGGTTTAATTGAGGGATATTAATATCCGAAATAGGCTCCAGTATGTACCATAGATACGACAACCAATGGGTGGGTTGTTATAGGGACCTTGTATCATGACCTCCCCACACTAGTAAATAGGACAGTCTTTGCACACACGAATAGTTTCGACAGTAGCAACCTGTGGTGTTGGGTGGTGGCTGTATATGGGTCTGGGGCCATTGCGCCCCTAAGGAGGTTCTGGACTTTTGCCCCCCCCCCCCCCAGCTTTTCTCTCCCACGTATGTTGTCTCGTACTCCACCCTCCTCCCTAGTGTAGACATCTCACTACCACTGAATGGTTTACTAAGGTTACAAATTGAATCGGTTTATCTATTCATGCATTTGTTTGTTGTAAACACAGTAAACATTGTCAGGGGAAGTCGCCCCAGAACTCTCCCATTCAAGCTCCGGTTCAAGGTTTGGAGCGTTTTCGTCAGAATGAGGCTTCTGATGCAGACATTGTGGAAATGGTTTATTTTAGAGACTGGCGACCATGCTTTCTTCATGATCGCGCCATGCCATCTGTACCTCGACTCATGCCAAGGGCCGCCACTAGGTCTCTGAGGATGAAGCTGCAAGGCCACTGGTCCCAGTGACGTGTCGTCATCCTTACAGCCTCAAGATGGCTTACGTTTAAAAGAGCAGAAACGTCTGCTTGTTTGGGGCTCGATTAACAGAATGGTTGACAACCAGGACTAGGACAATTTTTACCGATTGATCATTTAAATTGATCATTTAATAATGAAAAAAAAATGTAACAGTTTTATAAACAAGTTCCGTAGTAGAGCGGTCTTAAGATTTCTAATTTTTTTAAATGGACTAATAAAAGTTTGAAGGAACATGTCTTAACTATTTAAATAGGCCTACCCAAATCTAAACTTACCAGTTGCCTTCACGCTCTGTCTGTGAATTTAAAAAGCACAAAACCGGACTGATTTAAGCAAGCTAAAAATCAGAAACTACTGCTTGTATGGGCTCCATTCTACTGAATGTTAGACACCCACATTTAGGCCTATTAATGGCAGTTGATCGCTTGAAATCAAGCTCCTCTCACATTCAGCAGAAAGATTTGGTCTCTCAACATTCAGCAGAATAGAGCCCCAACAGGCAGTAGTTAATGCTTTTCAGCTTGCTGAAACTAGTCCAGTTTTGTGCTTGTTAAATTAATTCGCAAGGTGCCTTGCCTTTGCTCTCATCCACAAAATATTCTGTACCGACGACCCCAAACAAGGGCAAAACAGTCTGTCTTCGATCTCTGTGAGTGAGAGAAGCTTAATGGAGAGGTTGAGTAGTAGAATCATTACTGGCCAGCCTACCTAGTTCTTGTCAGGATTCGCACAGAGTCTTGAGTTCTTAAAAAGCCTAAATTCAGGACTTCAGAAGCCATGAAAATGGGAATTTTTGTTGTCAAAGCTTTGAATTTGTGTGTAGGCTCTAGTAACCAATGTTCCTTTACTGCAAATTGTGAGTGAAGCGATTTCAAAATTCTGTATACTGTACGAAGTGTAAAAATAGTTTATCAAAAACAGATGATCTACATTTTGATTATACTGTGAGCACAGTGTGCCTAAACTGCAGTTTTACATTCTTCCGTGAGTTGTGTAGGTGCGCTTTCTTGATCATCTGATGAATTCGTTGACTTCTTGGTCGATACAGTGGGCTGTTCATTGGTTCGTTATCAGAATTGCTTTTAGTAAGCCTATGTGAAAAGATCGTTACAGTACTGAAAAAGTTCTTTATATGGACTTGCGTAGCTGCGAGCTCTGGTGTGTCAGATTCGATCTAGGCGTCTTGGTCCCAGCTGTACACCTTTGGCTTCTTACAGACCCGGGTTTAATCCTGGTGATGGGAAGTGTATATATGTATGGGTTTTTCTCTGGTCGTTTCCCCACCCTTTGCACAAGGGTTTCTTTCGGGTAGTTCGGTTTCCTCCCTCATGCAGCAAAAAACAACTGTCGTCATAATGGTAGTACCTCTTCCACTTAAAATCTGCCGCTTGGGAATTTGAGTGGGTGGATGCCCCGTGCATCGTCTCTATATTATTTATTTATTTGTTCCTTATACAACTAGAGGCACTTTATGTTGTCTTTCATTTTCAGCATATGAACCAATGGCAAATATTTGAAAAATGATCTTCATAGGAGAAATTCCTTACGCTATTTGGAAGTTCGTTATGTTAAGTAATGATTTTAAACCTAAACATTAAAAAGTAATCGTCAGCTGATTGTGTTTCTTTTGTGAAAGCTATCATCATATATTGGACTTACAATACAAAGCAATTTGTGACAGAA
This sequence comes from Lithobius niger, assembly GCA_023313725.1. Lineage (NCBI taxonomy): Eukaryota > Metazoa > Arthropoda > Chilopoda > Lithobiomorpha > Lithobiidae > Lithobius > Lithobius niger. Next base: position 3,103 of record JAHWFP010232275.1, on the reverse strand, counting down.
GGGCAGCTGAGCAAAAGCTATTCTGCTGGCTTCTGCAATCTGCATGCTGTATTCACTATTTCTCCTTGTCTACTAGTGAAATAGAAGGGCATAATGTTACATTATTTAGCGAAAAAATCTTTCTAAAAGCAAACACATGTTAAATATTCTGATTACGCTAGGCTAAATCTGTAACTAACAAACCAGCTAACCATAGTGGTCAACAGCTTTTGGCCACCAAGCCAACACTTACATGCTGTAGAGGTGCTGGTAGGTGGCAGCTAGGCAGCCGGAAGTATGCATAATTTTATTTCTAATTGCCTTTTCGAAAACATCCACTACCTGTAAATTGTTGCATTCAGTTCCTGTAATGCTTTCTCTTCCTTGAAGTTTTTCTCTGTCTTGATGTAGTCAGCTGCGTAACCCACTGCCCATGCATCTTGCGCAGCCCTCCTACAAAAGCATTCAGGCGTGGCAGCCTCTCTTCTGTTTTACTCAAGCTCTCGTTCAAGACGGTGATTGCTCAGGCCTTTCGAGCAAAGGCGAGTTTGCAGCGGGAGAGAAAAAACCCAATTTTACCTGGGGGGAGGTCAAAATTGTTTTCTATTGCCTAAAGAAAATATACACTACCTGTAAATTTAATTGTATTCAGTTCCTGAGTGCTTGTTACCCTGGAGGATTCAAAACTCTCTCGATACGCCCAGCTGAACCGCCCATCTGCGCGTGCGCCAGCACGTGCAGACCCTCCATAAATGGTATTACGGCGTTAGCCAACCATCTCTTTTCCTCCAGCCTCCAGCTGCGACACACCGCCATTGTTACCCTCCCGCTCCGACGTTCGCCGAAAGACTCCGTTCGCCGAAAGATCCCTCCCTGACTTTTGCTTTCATTCTTCTTACGTATGCACGTTTCGGTTGAGCACGTTCGCCAAACGTTCTTTCTTCCTCTTCTTTACTGTATTCCACCATCTGACTTCACTTTCCTACGCTCGTCGGAAAACCTTAGAAGATGATTCCTCATTGATGAACTGGTTCCCTTCACAGCACCTGACGGATACCCATGTTCGCAGAAAGTCTCTTTGCCTAGCTTGAAGTACAAGCCTTCCACCCGTGCCGATTCTACCTTTCGCCGAAAGTCAAGCCTTCGCCGAACACCACAAGCTTTCGCCGAACGCAACCTTCGCCGAAAGCCACTAATCTTTCGCCGAAAGACACCTGCTTTCGCCGAACACTACCTTCGGCGAAAGGGGAATAAAACCACCAGCCTTTGCTGACTGCCACGGGTCTCTCACCGCATAACAAGCCTTCACCGAACCCTCTGCTTTGCCATGGGCCAAACACATCTTTTGCTGCTATCTACCTTTTTGATGATTGATCCATCTGAATTACAAGATGAGCCCAGCTGCTTTCCTTCATGATCGTCGCCTGCCCCTTCCTGGACCTTTTGGACAACGAACGGGGTCGACTTTTCCATTGTTTTCCATTTTCGTCATCGTTCCCATCTTCCGCATGGCATTGCGCGTCAGTTGGGTGATAAGTCTGTACTCCTGTCCGGTGCTTTTCAATTCTTGCAGGAGGTACAGATGTATGACAGGATTTAGATTTGGGGTTTGAATAACATCTCTGTAATGTGCGGTGCAGTGGCAACCCGGACCACTGAACTGTGACTGAGGTTGGCGCTAATGACCACGTTGTCGACGCACCATTAAGCTTCAATCCCCCCCCATTGTCTCCCGCTTATGGGAATGGTAACTTTCCCTCACCGAACTCTGGCCCTGCCGAACATACGGCCTTTGCCTTTTTCAAACGAGCCCTCGCCGAACCCCATCGGCTACCTCAAACCTCTACTTATGTACCACCCATGCCGATGCTGACCGGTAAATGTACCTTCAGTTCTCCGTCATGATCTTCTTCACAAGTATCATGAACGTTGCCCACAACCCGTATTGCCCGCCGAACATCACAACTGATGAATCTTCGCTAATCGTTTCACTTCGATACCTTCATGGTAACCTTTGACCCTTCACACACCAATCTCACGTGTACCGCATCCTCCGACGAAGCTGATATGTACCATCAGCTATGTCCTTCGCCTTCTGGTTGCGTGTCTTCCTGTAGCTGTCGTATATGCCGACCATGTGCTATGGTTTCGTTCTGTTACGTCTACAACCTTTTGGCTATACGTATATTACGATGGTTTTATTTTCCGTGTTGACTATCTTTGTAATCTTCCTGCCGCCTCGCTATACTGGAGTGTAAATTACAGTACGACCAAAGTTTATGTTATCTGATTGCCACTTGAGCCTTACAACTTACCATGACTGTTACAATATTAAATCAATATTATAGCCACTATCAACATTAGTTGTTGTTAACTACATAAATTATTAGTGTCACTTCCCTCATGCTCTCGTCATTGACGGATCGCCTCTTAGTTGCACCAGCCCACCGAGAATGCCTAAAGTTTGTCGAAATGCCCCAAACCACAGGTTCAACGAACTCATACAAGCAATGAATATCCTCCCCTGAACCTTCACCGCAAGTCCAAGGGAAGAGATCCTCTACCATTAGTCAAGCCTTCGCCGAACGCTCATCCTTCGCCGAATACAGCCATCCTTCGCCGAACGTATGTAAGCCTTCGCCGAACGTATGTAAGCCTTCGCCAAACGCAAAAGCCTTCGCCGAACGTTCAACCCTCGCCGAATGCAGCTTGCCTTCGCCAAACATGGACAGGCTTTCGCCGAACGTATACACAACCTTCGCCGAACGACAACTAGCCTTCACTGTACGCACACCCCCCATGGAACGTTCGCCGAACACAAGCAAACCTTCGCCAATTATAGGCAATTCTTAGCCCAACGAAAACAATAACATGAACAGTCCACGGCCATACCATGCTGTAAACGCCGGTTCTCGCCCAATCACCGAAGTTATGCAGCACCTGGCCCGATTTGTACTCGGATGGGTGACCGCCTGGGAATACCGGGCGCTGTACACATCAGCACCTCCTTTGTCGAACACGCGTCCTTGACTCTGTCGCTATGGACTCCTCCGTTCGACCCTTTCAACACCTCCGGCCAGCCTTGTGCCTGAAACCTTAGCATTGTTGTCCTATCATTGCCCAC
>JAHWFP010232274.1:0-24678 GCA_023313725.1 Lithobius niger | reverse complement strand
TTAGTACCTTTCACTTGCAATAACGGACCTACCCTGTGGCGTGGTTATAAACATTATCTGGTGTCACGTGGGTCTATATAAATACTCGGACATAGAAGACATAGCGAGAAGAGTGCAGATTGCAATCATCGCCACTCCAATTCATCCGTCCAACATGAAATCCCAGGTAAGTTCTCTTTCATAATTTTGTTAATGCTTCAACAGTTGAAACTGTTTATGTGGCCCGAAAGGTGTCATTTTTAGCAACTGTGCTTTTCCGATTATTTTTCCAAATATTATTTGGCCAAACAGTCGGAAAAGCACAGTTGGTAAGCGTCAGGAGGGAACTAGCTTTCAGTTTTAGTAATTCAGTTTGTTTTCCGCCCTGGTAAAATAACACTGAGAAAGACATGAGGGTACTGACAATTATTCACTGATAACTAAACTATTTAAATGGAATTAAAACGCCTCAGTAGCACTGGTAAACATCCGTTTTAATTATTTTTGAACCTAATTCCCTTGCATAGCCTATACAACATGATATAAGAGCTCAAACTTGATATTTCGTGGCACTACATTACAAATGCCGGCCACTTTATGAAAAGTAAACAATAAAACAATTCGCATTTTAATTTTAAACCGAGTTGACAGTTTAATTTTAAATCATTTAAAACACAACATTTTACTTAGCCTCTGCAGGATTTCAAGATTCGCCACAGCACCAGTGTTTGGTAAAATCACTGTTTTAATCCCAGTATTTAGTGTTATTTGTGTTTAGCTATTCCAATAATTGGTTTGCTGCAGCCTAAATATACAAAAAGATGTAAGTATAAAGGCTACCTTAGTCATTAAATTAACACAAATATCACTTCGATAAAATACATTATTTTTTTTTTACCGATTTATGGGGAGTTTAATGACAAAATGAATTGTTTTATTGAAATGTCATTTGTATTCCGTATAATGACTTAGACTACTATTTGTCTTTGTGTGTATGTATACTACAGCAAACCAATCATAGTAATGTTTTTTTTTTGTGTGTGTGTGTGGGTGTGTTTTCCATCAATAACTTAAAATAAAACGTGCGTTTTTTATTGACTACTTTGAGAAAGTTGTGGTAATTTTTAATAGATGCGCGTCGAAATGTCTAGTTTTATAATTTGTTGCGTGCTGTTATGTATAATGAAAGTTGCAAATTAGCCAAAATGAATGTCTTTCTGCGCTATTAGAGTTTAAAAAACCTATAATATTATGGTGCAAGAACTGTAATTGCTTCCAGAGAGTCGTATTCGAAGTCGAAAATTGATCTGAATTATAGGAGTATTGGCGCTGTGCACTAAGGACGTCATTATGCCATTTCTCTATAATTACACATGAAAAACACTTGTTCGCATCTCTGGGCGTTGGGCTGTGTAGTGCATCCGAAGATTCAGTTTTATTCCCTGTTCTTTTAACTGAATCTTCGGCTGCACTGCACAGCCCAACGCCCAGAGATGCGAACAAGTGTTTTTCATGTGTAATTATAGAGAAATGGCATAATGACGCCCTTAATGCACAGCGCCAGTACTCCTATAATTCAGATCAATTTTCGACTTCGAATACGACTCTCTGGAAACAAATTACATTCTTAGCACCGTAATATTACAGAATTTTTAACTCTGGTAGCGCTGAAAGATCAGTTCTTTGTGCAGGCATTTTACGGAAATCTTTAACAGGGGATTGGGGCTTTTTTAAAAATTCCATTTAAATCTAACAAAGGGCTTATATACTTCCATCATAAAAAAAAATTATTATACTATTCACTGATAGAGGAACAATATGCACAAATCTCCGTCAATCAACACTTAGGTAGCTAGAATTCAATAAGCTCTTATGATGGGATCAAATTCCTTTTGGATGAGCTGTGATCAGAATTCAAACCAACAAACGTATTGATCTTATTTCGAAGAGAGCCAAGTTTTCTGTTCGAAAACGGTGCTTAGGTTTATCAATTCCATCAGTCTTTTAAACCATTGATAGACGTGGTCGAGGTTAAACGTTGGCGAAAGTATTCCCATTTGGGGATTAGCCTACTCTAATAGCAAAGAAAATCTGCATGTTGATTTTTGTAGATATAAAATTGGTCACTTCAATCTTATTTGACTCTTCAAGAATTCAATCCATCGTAAGTTTACTGTGAAGTTAAACGAGGTTGATTGAGGATAAAGGAAGCCTTCTCAAAGTACATGCTGAAATGCAGAATGCAAATTCATCCAGGCATAAATTGGATTCCATCTGCATTTATTCGACTTATATTCAGTGTTCTAAACAATTTAATTAATAATTCGTATGCTTATCTTAATGAAGTGTAGCTTCATGTCTCCGCACGAACGACCTATCTGGTTTCTTAAAATGCTTTTGAGTTGAATTTGTTCCCACTGTTTTGTATACATTTTGTGATGCTTCTATCTCATTATGTTATTTTTAGTTATGGTTGATATCTGTGTTATTATTTTTGACGTTGGTTTGTTTGAACTTTAATCTTGTTTTTTTTTTTTTTTATTATTTGGGGCCTATTGTAAGTGGAGCATACTGCTCCCTTCCTTGACCCCCCCACAGTTTTTCTGGCTGTGAAGATGTATTATTATTTTTTTTGGAATCCTCGTTTTGGAAACAGCCCTACTTCGCGTTTTCCACAACTGATTCCAATTGACTAAAAACGGTTCAGCCATAATTTGTCTGCGCGTTCCGTATGAAGGTGGTCATAGCCTACAGCAGCAATTATCGTAGTTTTCGATGTAAAACCCCAAAATAGAGAATGACTTAATGTCATTTATTGAAATCTGGGTTTAAGCAAAAATTTCGTTACCTGACAGCATAATCGTTTAGTGTAGCCTGTGCGAGATTGGGGTTGGTTTATTACGAGCATTGTCATCACAACAATGGGTTGTACCCATCCGCGTAGAGTGAGCAAGCGAATTCCGCGCAAATAACTATTCTTAAAGGACGAGTCGACAAGCAAATAAGTCTTTTTTGGTGGGGACTCTATATAGGACTACTAAGCAGAAAACGAGCTCCAATGCTGACGAACAAGCAAGCTGGACAATTTCGCAATTCGAGAGAAACCTTGAAAATACCTCGAATAAAACGCTTTAATGAGCCGAAATTATTAGTATAAGCCAGTGTCTTATAACACGAGAATATCAGCAGTAACGCAACTAGCCTTTTCCAAGGAGGGGTACAACGGCAAAATGTTGGGGTCTTCCTCAACAAGTCAACAAGTTTAGGCGCGAAGTGATTACAACCCCCAAACCAACACGTAGTGAATATTGTCTTATGTGGGCCCCAGCTAGTGAATTTTTGGCCCCCTGCCTCCTGGGCCCGGGTGCCTTGCACCCTTTCACCATCCGTAATTGCGGCACTGGATGTGAGGTGGCCATCGAATTATTACTCTACTCCAATCCACTCCCATTTCCACCAACACCTCGCATGTTAGACCGACTTATAGTGAAAATATGATAGGTGAAAATATAAGACAACACAAAAAGTAATGCTTTGTTGAAATGTGTCACATCGGTTTTTTCTTGTTTCACTAAGTTTAAAAATTTTTTAAGGCGGATCCGCTTCTATACGCCTTAACGGTTTTTTTGTTCTTGTTGTTTTGCATTATTCTTTAATGCATGGCTGAAAGTTGTTGCACTTTTCAATACTTCAGGCAGAGCGTTTAAGACTTGTTTTTTTTTTTAAATTACTAAGTAAACAAAACACATCCTTCATTCAATACGTTTTAAATTCAAAGTCTCGTAGTTCCGAACGCATAAACCCGCCAATCAAATGTTCTTTCGTCGACACACTTGTTTTCCTTTTTTTTCCTCAGTGCTCTTTTTGTTGTTGTTGTTTTTTTCTTTCTTCTTTTCTTCGTGGTTTTACTTCCCTGGTTATGGTTGCGTGCAACCCGTTTTGGGTCGATGATTTGTGGAAGTTAGGTAGAATGAAAGGAAGTACAATCATTAAGGTTGAACGATTAGGGTAAAACCATAAGAATGCTCTAGTCTAATTCTGAAATAGTAGCCAAAAATGTGTCACATGCTCATAAGTCACGAAGCACAATTAATTTATTCATTCTTTCCTAAAACTTACCTCCGTTTCCTGAGCAAACATGAGTAGGTATGTACCTGGTAGGAACCAACAACAAAAAAAACTTTACTAAGGGTGCACTTACAACGCAATATCGCCAGCTACAAGCTGGTTCGAAATTTCAAAATGGAGCAGATGTGCCTTGGGAACCGTGTGTAACTGCTATTATGCAAGAGGAGTGAGGGGAGGGGGAACGCAAAGTGTGACAGTTTCGAACAAGAAAATGAGGGGAAGGGGGGGGGTTCACATTATTTGTGCCGTCACTTAATTTTTTTTTTTACCGAGAAGTAATTTTATGATACATACATATAATTATATGTTTTTATAGAATAAAACATATTGTGTTAAATATTACTAAGAATGCAGCAAATTGCGCTTATTTTCCGCTGCATCAGTAAGGAAGGGGTTGGGGAAGCGACCTTGTGACATCACTTTCTAAAGAGTCGTGGAGGGGGGGAGGGGGATGGAAATATAGACTAAATGTGACAGGAGAGGGAAGGGGTTTACAACAAATTTGCTTGACTTCATCTGAGTATGGCCCCTAATCGTAGCAATGATAATTTTATAAAATAAAGGTCACACAATCAGTACTTGGAAAAGTTTAAAACCAAGGAGGGCACACAAAAATCGAGAAAACAGAAAAATACGAAGTTTCACTTTCAAGGAACATCACAAATACAAAAAATAGAATAAATTCATGTATTTCCTGGTGAAATATAACGCGTATGATAAAAACAAATAAAGACCCATAGCCACCCAAAACAAACTGTAGTAGAGCAATCAAAATTGGTTAAATGCGCATCTAACGCAGCACCTAGCTCTCCATTGCGTATGACCGAGTACATTCGGTCGAATGGAGTCCTGGTCACGTTTGTGACATTAATAACGGGTTCGGTGAGTTATTAGTGGACAGGTGGCCATATCGCTAGGGGCAATATGGCAATGATCTGGATGTGGACCGGTTCGCTGGTTCGAATCCGGATCATGTCACTTAAAGGCATAAAGATTGCTAACTATACTGCATTGTTCCAGTTTATGAATTGGGCTTATTTCCAGTATTCCTTTTGTGAAACAACGCGATCGCCCCTGTTACCATGTCTGCAGCAAATAGCTTGCTCCTCGCTTTCAGTGTTCGCGCATCCGTGTTCTGTACTTGCTTCTTGTTCCGGAATTGCTGTGCAATATATATAGAAATAAAAATATGGAAATAAACTAATGCATTGTACCGCATCTCGCTCGGCCGAGTAAGGGCTCGTTTACGCAACGACAGCTTTCTCGCTCACTAGCTTTTACTTGATCAATACTAAATCTGATGGCTGCTTCTCGCCTTTACCGGAGTATGCGGCTTTCGATTGTCTATGCGTATTAGTAACCATGGCAACGACGCAGACGCAAATCTTCTCCTCGTGCCTTCTGACACGCCGTACGATGCTTTTAACATTCGAGCGTCGATTTATGACAACAAGAAAACAATTTTTAATGCAGTACAAGACGACGAACTGTTTTTTGTATGCCGGCATTCGATGGTTTGTCTTCGATTCGATAGCCACGAAATGGACGCCATGTTGGATTTTGAATTCTTGCTGCGAGAAGCTATTTATTCTACAGACGTTTGATCATTGTTAGAAGCTGTACTTTGAGGGAGAATAGCAAATCTTGGAAATAGCGTGAAATGACAACAATCTTGTAGCAATGTTTAAAATTACTGTAGCTCTTTGTTCTTTATCCGTGTTGTTATTTATAATACATACAATTTGTTATCTATTACCGCATTCATTTAGTAGCAACGGGAAACTAATCATAAATAAATAACGGTTGACTAGCAAATAGCTTTCGGCGAGCGAGAAGGCCTTTTTTGCATAAACGCGCCCTAACTGTAATCTTCAGAACTCATTGATATACGAAGTGAATTCGGTAAAAAAAAAAAAGAGCGTTATTTTAAAATAAATTTTCTATGAAATTATTACGATTGCTCGTTCTACAACTGGCTGCTTGGGATCGCGACTTAGAACGTAAGATGGAACATACGTTAATATTGAAATGGGCGTCAGTTCCTACGGGTCATCCCTTCATGCCACTCCTGGTACACGCTAAGAATCTGTTGTTTTAAATGAACGTAGTTGCAAACCTATTTACGTTGCCTTTTGGACTTAAATGCCGGGCTGCCTGAGCGGGGAATTGAACCCCCGACCTTTGAAACCAAAGGCCGAGGTCCTACCGCTCGGCCATACCGACACTGCCGGAAGGAAACGTCCATATATGGACGTTTCCTTCCGACAGTGTCGGTATAGCTTCTGGGGCCCATTTGGTTGTCCGTCCTGTTTAAGCCCTAAGTTCACATTTTTTTGTGCGTTCCGTTAGTTTTCACTTGGTGTGTGGCGCGTAAAGAAGCGTACCTCTAAAAGTGACGATTTGAAAAGTGTATGTTCATACGTGTACGTGTTAAATGCCACGGCATTTAACACGTACACGTATAAACATACACTTTTCAAATCGTCACTGTAAGGGGTACTTTCCAAATCGTCACTTTTAGAGGTACGCTTCTTTACGCGCCACACACCAAGTGAAAACTAACGGAACGCACAAAAAAATGTGAACTTAGGGCTCAAACAGGACGGACAACCAAATGGGCCCCAGAAGTGTTAAAATAAAAACGGACACAAACCTATTTAGTCCTAAGTTCAAAAGGCAACGGAGGTTTGCATCCGTATTTATTTAACACTTCTCGAGGTCTGTTGGCTTTCCGTCCTATTTGATCTTTTGTTTTCGTGGGTCTTGCTTCGTTGCAACCATAAACAAATTAATTCGACGTATGACGACACAACTCTCACTATTAAAATAATGACGGTCCTCCAGTTTTCAGTGCCTCAAGCACACGGACAGGTAGACAGTGGCTGACACGTGTCGCGAAAGTGGGATGCTGCGATACGGTCTTTAGGGCGTGGTTAATTAGCTCACAAACATTGCCAAAACTAATGAAAGGCTCCATCCGTCAGTGTTTACGTGCTACTAAAGGCGTTCTCAAAGAAATGTCTTCCTAGGGCAGAAATAGGTTGCAAGCAGGCAGAAAACCGAGGAAGTGGAGTAAGCACTGTCCACTGGGTCGAAAAGACATTTTTTCAGAAAAATTTGTTTTTTTACGTAGAATGGATGTAGAGCGTTGTTTCTGTCCATCTTCCGCCGCTGCCTCCCGTCACCAATTTCCAATAAATTGTAGCGCATTCCCATCCTGTGAATCAATCCACAATAAACTTGATTAAACCAATTATAGTGAGAGTCGATTAGTTTTCCCTTGCGAATACAGCGATCGATATGGCTACTAATTGTCTAACACGTGTGAAGAATTACCCCTCCTAAGAATACAATCCAAACACCCAAATGATTTCTTGGCCGCGGTTCCACGACGCGCAACCGTAAAACCAGTTGTCGCTTGCATTTCTAGCTTTTTTGCATCAATTCCGCATACATGTTTTGATCAACTGCGTCGGATGGCATGGCGGCGCACACCTCTCAATTAAAGACGAGCCCACTACGATTCCTCAATCGGTTTCATTTTAAACTGTAAGTTTAATTAGAACACTAGTGAACAGAATCAACATAAAAAAAATCCAGCATCGTTTGGCAGTTTTATGATACGGGAGGCCTCCAAACCGTTTAGTCTCGGCGTTTTGCACATTTCATTTATCTGACTGCCACGTTGCCATATCGCACGAATGATGAGGGTGAAATATGGAGATAGCACAGTCATTGCCCAAAAGTAGTTTTATGAATTTGATTCCCCCTCCCCTCCATTAACAACAAAAAAACAAATGTCATACAGCAGAAGTTGTTTTAAATATTTCTCCTTCCCCCACCCTCCCGTAAAAAGTACTACGCAGTAAAGTCATGAAAGATTGTCCAAACAAGTAGCCCAAGCCTACGTTGATTTCGCGCATGCCGGCATTAGACTATATAACTTTGCTATCCAGTTCGTAAAGTACGAGATCAGTGCCTACGTCAGTGGTCCGTAGAATAAAATTGATCAAGTTGCCAGTCATTGGTCGGTTGGTGGTGACATCAGCCGCTGACGAAGGCTACATAGTTCCCAGTAATTGGTCGTGGATGGATGACGTCAGTCGGCCGAAGAAAAAAAAACGAACGTCATTCGTTTGCAACAAACAAAATTCTTTGATTATTTCTAGAGGACGATTTCGCCAACGGATTCGATCCATTTTCGAACTTAGACCTAGAAATGTGCCATAGAATCTGTGTGCAAAATTGGACAGAAATCCGATAATTCGTTAAAACGCTATTGCACGAACACACAGACAGACACCCAGACAGACATCCAGACAAACCGTTCGCATAAGAGTTTAATCGACTCTAATAAACGCAATGGTGCAGTGGAGCGGACAGGAGGGGAGCAGGAGGGGGAGCATTGCCCCGGCCCTTTTCGGAAAAATGTCCTTTTTACCCTTTTTGTAAAAAAATAAGTGTCCTATTTTGGTTTTCTGAACGATAAACGCTAGTGCTGCAGCCAGAGAAACGGCCCAGTGGCTTAAAAAGGGCAAAAACAGGGCAGGAATGGGGGCAGAAAGGGGCATAAAAGAGTAAAACAAAGAGACAAGCTTAAAAAAGGTAAAAAAAAAAAAGACTGACGAGCAAAAAAAAAAGGTTTCCGGAAAAAAAAAAGCTCAGTGTGCCCGTTTACAAAAGTAGCCCCTGCCCTCTAGGTGGTCTGTGCCCTCACGATACTGTAATGATGGAGTCACGAAACATTGCACAACCGCCGGGTGTAGGTCAAACTAAAGAAGTAATAAACCAGAAACTATAGGGTCTCAAAATCTGACATTTAACATGGAAGTTCATGCCGACGCTTCTTCTTGATCCGCTGAAAACTCAGTTCTTAAGGAAATGAAAGGGGTGGGGGCAAGGGATTTTCTAGTGTTCACTGAGCTATCTAGACGCACACTAGTGTGTCGCGCCAAGTTAGGCAACTAACATCACATCAATTCAAATTGTCAAGGTTGTAAACCATTGTAGCGCGACGCCATAGCGTCAGAGTCAGCGCCAGTGGCACATTTCAGGTACTTGCGGAAAAATAATAACGCGGTAACAAAAGCTTAAATTGTGTTAAAATCGAGAGCAATGACCCATCTGACAAAAATTTAACTCGTTAGGAATGTTAGCCAAGTGGCTTTCAATGTAAAATCTGACCATCAAAACGTTACAAATTTGTAACTAGTTAGCTAGCTTCTAGTCCGCTCACCCCCATGGTAACTCCCACAGGATGATTATTCACCGATACTGAGCTAGAGAGAAGTCTTCCAGCTATGAAATTGGACGAATTGCTGCAGTACGATACGAAATGCATACCTTTTATGGTTTGAAGCCTGCAGGTGTAACGGGATTGGCATGGGAGAGCCCGTAATTAGGAAAGTATTGTTATTCCTATTGTTAGTGTTATCGACAAGGTCTCTCATTGGACGGGCAAAGTTCGAACAATGACAACGTGTATAGTGACGTGCGTATCGAGACACACACTACAGTGTCACGATAAAGCTAAAGAACGTTGCCAAAGAAATTGTGTCCACGTCCAATTCACGAAGATAAAAAAATAAAACCAAAAACTGGTAAAGATGCCACCAAGTTGAGAATGGAGTCTCTCAAATGAGTTATATGAACTAAATAAAAAAAAAATTAATAAAAATGTAATTAAAATAAATCAAAAACTCATAAAAAGGCCACTAGGTTGAGAATGGTTCGGACTCTCAAAGGATTGATATGAAATTAAAATATTGAGAAAATGGCCACTCTCCCTACAGAGCAGCGTCAAGTGACGTCATATTGCTACAAGAGAGATACTTGCAAGGGGTACTAGATTGAAATGGTGGGTTAAACAACGGCACTTCTAGTCAAGCCAGTGCTTTGAGAGTGGATTTCGTAGGCTTAAAAAACCGTTGTTTTCTCCAATCCCTTATGCTACAAGGTTATAATCGGAAAATAAAGATTCTACTTGCTTAAAAATGTCTACAACTGCCAACAAATCGACAAAAATCGCGCGTTTTAGGCCTAAGAAATCCAGTCTAATAGCAGTGGCTTCAGTAAGACGCTCTTCCTTTTCCCCACCAGTGCACCTTGCAGCTAACCCAGTTACTGGCTCCACCATAGAGTTATATATAATAATACTACGTCGTGTCACTGCCCTATTGTTGAAGTGGCACATTATTACACATCTGGAGACTAGGTGAGCTGAGTCTAATACACAATTTAAAAAAAAAAGTGATATCACATCTAAAACCAAAACTGGTAAAAGGGACCACCAATTCCGAATAGTGCAGCCGTTCAAAGGAGTGATATCAACACACCAAACATTCGCCAAGTTAATCGCACCGACTAATAGTTCGAAGGTTAAATGAAAGCTAGAACAATCCTTTACCCATCCTAGGAACTCTTCAACAAGGACGGCTTCGATTATTTTTCGTAGCCTAAATGTACTCGTCGCCATTGAAACCTCATTAAAGTTACGTTGTATTAAGTTCGAGTTAAAAGACAATTTGAAAAAGATTCCACGTAGAACATATCGGGTATGGAACCAAGCTGCTTACAACGGCGCAACAGATAATGACGTACAATTATTGTTTTGCAAGAAAAACCTTACATTTTGTGCCTGTAGCAATTTTTGTAGAGCTACCTTTGGCACCTAACGGTGATGCATTTTTAAAATATTTTCCGTGCAAAATGTTTATACTGTTTGGTGTAAAAGGTCACCCCTATAAAAATTGCTAGAGGCAGAAAAAGTACGGTTTTTCTTGCAAAACTATAATCGTACTCTCATTACCGGTTGCACTGCTGTGAACAGCCTGGTATCATATTCAATGTGTTATGTGTTATATGTGGAATCCTTTACAAATTGCCTTTTAATTCGTACTAATGCAACGTAACTTTATCAGGTTTGAATGGCCACGAGGTCATGTAGGCTGCGAAAAACTTGTATAAAACTTTTTTTTATAATATGGGCACCTTCTTGATCTGAGTTTTCGTGTGGTGGGTAAAGGGCTGACGACTCTGGATCAGTGGGGAAGGCCCTTGAGGTCAAATTTATTTTTTAAGTTTCCATCTTTCAATCAGCGTTAATGTTAGACAGTGCGCTTAAAAATGGGATCGCAGAAACTTAACGCATGTGACGCACGGACACACAGTAAACCAGACCGTTTCAATTTGGCTGATGTAACGGCTAATAGGACAGTGGCAAATGTGAAAATTGTCAACGAGAAAATTTATAGATATAAAATACCTCCGGGAAATGAAGGTTGAAGATAAGATGGTGTGACCTCTTGTACGTTTAGCCCTATGAAAGTTGTGATATCCACCCAAAACCAAAACTGGTATAAGAGAAGCCGCCAAGTTTATAAAAAATGGTCGACCTTTGAAGGTAGTGATATCATTCAACCAGGAAAAAGCCGCCAAAGTTAATCTTATAATCTAAGTTAATGGCAGCGAATAATACTTTGCATGTTAAATGAAAGCTTGAAGATTGCTACTGCAATTAGTAATGTTCTAGTTTTCATTTAACTTTCGAACTATTAGTCGCTAAGGTTAACCTTGGCGGCCATTCACTGGTTGAATGGGAAAAGGCCGACCTTTATTGGAAACTTGGCAGCTGCTCTTTACCAGTTTTGGTTTTGGGTGGATAGAGGGCTGACGGCTCAGAGGCAGTGAGGGGAGGCCCTGGAGGTCAATTTATTTTTCAATTTTCTCTTTGGGAATAGTTAACTAACTATGGAAAATAGTTATAATGGAAAATAGTTCCAATGGAAAATAGTTATAATGGAAGCAATTGGGTCATCAAACAGACTAATTTAAATAATTCAAAATTATAAGAGCAAGTTAAACCTCATGTATAAACCTCAAGTTAATAAATTAGCACAATAACTGCTGTGAGGTTTACGTCATTTGAAGCAACCTTTGCTCCCAATCTTGAACTGGCTAAACTTGTTAAAGGGACACCCGGCCTACCTTATAACATTCCGCCTGCCTTATAACAGCCACGCGCACATCGTCATCCGCGCATTTACCAGAGCCAAGATCGGCTGGGGTGGTAGCTGCGTTCCTCGCAGTGAGGTACGTAGCTGCTGTCTCGGCTGGCTTTGGGAATAGTACACGAAACAGAATCAAGTTAAAGATTGTGTCGTCACCAACCGGAATGATTCTCGTATTTTAAAATCACAATTTATAATTTTCTACGCTAGTGTCTTATTATTTTTCTTCGGCGATCTATTGGCATAAATAATTTTAATTTTTACCGCATAAGTCTTTTACATTTTTGATTTCATGGTAATTATTAGAAAATTAGTATATGCACACACACAGATGAATCGGCATCGAATTATAATAAGTGCGCAAAGCATCATATACGTGTAGGATACAATAAATAAAGTTAACAATTATTCAACAGAAAATCTCCTAGACGCCACATTTTAAAACGGATTTTTACCAAGGAATTGACCAACGGTAAGGAAATAGACCTTTGGGGTCGTACTTGATGTGGTGGATGGAGAAAAATGGCGCTGGGAGATGTATCCCTTTAAACCTTCTTGATGTTTTAGAGGCAAAAAAGACGGGAAGGGATTAGAAACCAGGGATTCGAACGGGAAACCTCCCTTCACAGAGGCCGAGAAATGTATAAATACAGCAGCGTGCACAGACTTACGAATGAGCAGGGGGCCGAGTTCTAGTAAAAGGGCAAGTTCAGCTAATTTTTTCTGGGGACCTTTTTTTTGCTCGTGAGGCCCTTTTTTGCACTAATTTTAGCTTGTCACTGTCTCTTTAACCCTTTTATGCCCTTATCTAACCATTCCCTAGCTGTCTTCTTGCCCTTCCTGCGTCTTTAGGCCCTTCCTTTAGCTGTAGCACCAGCATTTGTAAGGTAAAAAAACCAAGATAGTTCTTTTTTTTTTAAAGGGAAAAAAGGGCATTTATTAAAAAAAAAAACAAAGAGCAGGAGCAGTGCCCCCCCGTGCACGGCACTATCAATAGGCCATAAAAGACCTTAATAAAGCTACTGGAGTACCTTTGAAGGTTAGTCTTTCTCACTGGTCTAATCATCTCAGGTGTGGCGGGTACTTCGGCATCTTTCTTCTGTCGATGTGATCATATTCCTCAAACAGCCTCGCCGTTATCTTCTGGCTTTTTCCTCGCCATATAATGTAAAAATACTATCTACAACTGCAGCTTCCTTTAAAAAATAGCAAATTTTATGCCTTTAGGCCTACTTTAGGCCTATTTGGCAGATTTTTTTTTTTTTTTGTAATTTTGTTATTATTTAATATTTCCTTTTCCGTCTATTGGTAAAATTTTGCGAATATCATTCGGTGCTTGCTTTCTCTTTATACGGAAGTAGTCGAGTTTTAATTGCCAACCGACCCACGCTCGGTTTCACTTTCTTCCTCCGTGCTTCCGGAGCGCCGCTACTTCCGAATCAGGTGGCGTTGAGGACGAGGAATACTAAATGCTCCGTCAGCCATCACAATCACGCTTTTTTCCTTGCTTGCCTGCTCCAGGCAGAGTTAAGCGCAAAGTGGATTGTTTTGGTTATCGCAAACTTGCTCACGTAGGCGATGCATTGTGTTCCGTAATTTTCGTGTGACGTAACACTTGTCGTGGCTTTTTTTTGTTGAGGAACTCGCCTTATAGGCTCGTTCGTGGTGGTGGATCGGTATCTGTTGGATCGTTAGGGCGGCTGACCTAATTTAAAACTAAGTAGGACAAAGTGAAACAAACGCTTTCCCTTTCGCGCTGTGCGTTGGTTACATCCGCTGCCTTGAGGTGAAAGTGGCCAGTTATTCGCTGAAAGGGACGTTAACACACACGGACAAAAGTGAATAGTGTTGAACAATTCGACTTTTAAGGAGTGTTATGTGAAATACTAAAACAGCAAAAATCGTGTGGAATTCTGCTTTGTCGTAGCTGGTAGGTAAAAATTTTATTTTTTATTATTTTTGCTAAGCCCAGAAAAAAAGTATTGCTCGTTTGTAACACATAGGGAAAAAAAAAAAAAAACTGGCCAGTTGCAAAAAATTCGTAATAATAGGAGACTGTTCGCAACAATGCAAAAACGTGTTACCAACTGAGAAACGTTTCAATCTACGGGCTCGCCCGGATAGTTTGCTCCTTGGGATTGGGGCAAAGATAATTGGAATTAAAGTTGGGACCCTAGAAAATCAGCTAGAGAATGGGGGGAGGGGCAAGGCCCCCGACCTTGCGGGGGCCGGGGATTGGGGGAGACAATGCCCTGCCCTTTTCGCTGATTGCCTTTTTCCGCTAACATGTGCTGGTGCGGCGGTCAAAAAGGGGCTAAAAAGGAAAAAAAAAGGAAAAAAAGACTAAGAACGAAGCAGGAAAGGATAAAACAGCAATAAAAAAATTGGACCACAGAAAAAAAAACTTACTGTGCCTTTCACGGAAAGTTGCCCCGGCCCTCTTGGAAGTATACGCACGCTACTGGAGGAGGGATTTCTCGGATCCCTGCCAGACAACTAATTTTCTGCACTTTTAATACTTTTTTACTTTGATTACACTCTTTTACTCTTGATTTTTACTCTTGCCACGGGTCTTATTATACCTGGTCCGGTCGGGGGACGATGCGCCTCTTGTTCCCTATGGGTGGTACACTTCAATGAGATGGATCTGGAAGACTTTTCTTTTTTGTATTATTTTTTCATCCATCGTTTAGACTAAATTTTCATTTGTGCAACAGATAAATGGTAGGCTATTCGAAAAACAGCTAAGATTTTTGTAAACTCCTATTATTGGACATAGGACATAGGTCCAATATTATTATTGGACATAGGTTGCATTGTGTTACTAATATTAGCGTGTAATTTCAAGGGTTCACTGCAGACTTGTTAAATTCAAACTTCTTTACTTCCTCCTTAGACATAACGCAATTTACAAATAATAAACATTTAACAATCCGCACATGACTCGAGAAATTGTCCAACAAGACAGTTCGTGCATAGAGTTCTGTCCTTGTTGCGTTCTTGTTGGGAAAGACCTCCCTTCGCGCCAAACCATCTTCAATATAAGGGCTAGTTCTCGCTACAAAATATGGAAACACTTTCCGTAAAAGGAACGGACGTGTCTCTCACGTGGAACAATAACCAAAAACCCGGCATTCGAAAGTTGGCCAATGTTTCTTTTCATCGTTGAGTCGAACACCATAATTAGCTATAATTATAGTCATTAGGTAATTACGGTCAAGTCAGCAAGCAAGAGATGGCCACTTTACAAGCGTTTTCGAAGCTCCTGGTTCGACCCCAGACGATTGAAGAAAATGTATTCCACAATAAAGGTTTAAGGTTATCCTAATGCTTAGCTACGACAAAATATTGTTTACTTTTTATAATATTTTTTCAATAGTAAAATTTAAAATGTAATACAGTGTGAGTTTGTGTGCCACCTTTAGTTACCGACACACGACTAAACTAGACAACTTTGTTTTAAATTCTTAAAGTCATTGTACCACGAGTCCCCGTAACCCTTGATTTCCACTTTTTTTTTTAATTTCAAAATCTGAATTTCAGATGAGTAAACGAAACCAGTTAAAGGCATATGCTTACATGTTGGCTTTCCTGTATGTTCGTTCAACTTAGGTTATGGAATAAAAAAGCACAAAAACAGATTAATTATTAAAAATAAAACCAAGCAGTGCTACAAAATAAAAGACGAATAACGTTTCGAAAATAATCAATTTTCGTCATCAGGTTTATGAATTAAATATTAAAACATGGCAAGGCCACTAAATCATCACATGTTTAAAAGCATAACACAACAATTTAAAAGAATAAAAAGTAGAAAACCACCATTTCTCCTCTAAAAAGAGGAATGGATATCCTCGGATTAGGTCGGATTGTGCGTTTCGAATACCGTTTTCTGCCACTTTTGAGAGGAGAAATGGTGGTTTTCTACTTTTTATTCTTTCATTATTTTAAATTATTGTGTTTTGCTTTTAAAGGGAAACCCGGCCTGCCTTATAACATTCCGCGTGCCAAATTACAGCCACGCGCAGATCATCATCCGAGCAATTACAGTGCCAAGGTCGGCTGGGGTGGTAGCTGCGTTCCTCGCATAGCTGCTGTCTCGGTTGGCTTTATGAATAGTACATGAGACAGAATCAAGTCAACGATTGTGTCGTCACAAACCGGAATGATTCTCGTATTTTAAAATCACAATTTATAATTTTCTAGGCTAGTGTCTTATAATTTTGCTTCGGCGATCTATTGGAATAATTAATTTTAATTTTTACCGCATTAGCCTATTAGATTTTAGATCTCGTGGTAATTATTAGAAAATTAGTAGATGTACACAAAGAGATGAAACGTCATGATTATTGTACGCGCGCAATGCATCATTTAGTGACGGGTCGTTAGTAAATAAAGTTCCATTATATTTAACAGAAAATCTCCTAGACGCCACATTTTAAAAAGGATGTTTAACAAGGGAAAGACTAACGGTAAGGAAATAGATCTTTGGGGCCGTATTTGATGTGGAGGATCGAGAAAAATGGCGCTGGAGGTATATCCCTTTAAACATGTGATGACTTAGTGGCCTTGCCATATTTTAATTTTCAAGTTCAACTTAGGTAAATGTTGCTTTTATTTTCCGTTTTTCTTCCCCCACATAGAGAGAGGGGTTTTGCTACATTCACTCAAACGTACATATATGTTGCAAAATCTATTTACGCATGTAATGCGCGAAAATAGGAAGAAGAAGGAGAATATTTTTAGGAAAACAAGCAGGTCAAAACACTCAGTCAAATTAGCTTTCGTTTTATACGAATAAATATTATAGTGTTAGAATTTACTAAGCAGAATACTTTGTCTGCCATTGAAGTAAACATGAAGCATACAAAAGACCCGTAAAGGTAAAGGGACCAATCAAGTTTACGTCATAAAAAGTAGTGATATCAGAGCTAAAATGGCTGCCTCCTGGTTTGTGGTCCGAACCTTGATCACTCAAGCTTAACTGACAATCACCGAGTTAAAACTGAGTGATCAGGAATGGGACGGAAAATTTGGTGGCAGTGAAAATAATCAAACATCATAAGAAAACTAAACGTTGGCTATAAATAGTACGATAGTGTAAATAGTACGATAGTAAATAGTAAATAGTACGATAGTGTAAATTAGTATTAAAAATAAGAAAATTATATACATAAAAAAAGATGGCATAACCATTAAAAACTTCTTAATCATTGCAATTGTTGATTGAAATAGTCACCAGGTTATTGAATCATAAATAGGGCTTTTTTTAAGCCTTCAGTCAAGCACTTTTGTCAACATTTTTGTTAAGTACTCGTTTCATTTCCAAGCTGATAAAAATGCCTCGTGCAACCTCGGTATTTTTTTTCCAGTTTGGAACGCAACTCGTGAAGGAGACAAATGATCAATATTGATGCAGGCTGTTGTAATACTACTGGAAACATTAGTTGAAGTACAAAATAAAAGCCTTAAAAATGTATCATGTAATTGGTCAGGCTCGGACTGTCCATACTGCTATGCCATGGGAGCGAGGCACGATCGTCTAACTGGAAAATCGCGTAATTGGAATTGGAAGAACGAATATAGTAAAACAATACAACGGAAAATCGTCTAACACGAAATTCGTGCAATGGAAAATCGCCTTACATCCCTGCCTCGCTCCCGCTATCACGCTCGCTGTAGCTATACATCTAACATCAGAAACCGCAACTCTATTATTGTCCCGTTAGACGATTATCCATTGTATTATTTTATTCATTATGCAATATTCCGTTTAGACGATTTTCCAGTTAAACTTCCGTCCGACGCCCTATGGCCATGGCACAGGTGTCCTGTGGTTGCATGACTTTTGGCCCCCCATGGGTAGCCTACATTTTTACCCCTCAAAGTGCGAGTTTTTCTTTCAAGCACACATCTCTTCTCCTTCTTTCTCCCTCCTCTTACTTGTATTTTCAACTCCGTTGTTAAACTCCTCCACCACCTAAAAAAAAAAAAAGACCCACACCATCCCAGAAGGAAATTCATAAAGTCATTCCTTGAAACATGTGTGTTGAAGAATGCACTTGGAAGCCAGTAAAATATCAAAATAAGCAACGTTTCGTAGAATCTTCCCTGGACAATGCTTCGGGAGCTTAGAACGCTCCCCAGATTCATCCGATTCTCTAATTGGTGGAATCGAACCGAATACAATTGTATATTCTGTAATAAAAAAAATAGTTTTAGGTTTTGGACGCTATATTTTTGTCCTTTTAAAGAAAAATCATCATACATATAACGACAAACCAACTGGGTTGCAAAGTTTGTTGACAGCCCAAGCTAGTGGCTATAGCAATTATAGTGAAGATAGAAATTTCCAATTTTTTTCAAATGCTTTCAAATTGCTTCAAATGGTGTATGGAACGGAGTTTATTGTGTGCGCAGCGCATCTTGAGCCCTGCAGGTATTTTATGAGCAGCTACGTCTTCCTGGAGGGAGCGGCTTTAATCGACGGCCGCCATTGTTTTTGTAACCATCTTGGATATCAACAAGGCACTCTGCTATCAAAAATATACAATCTATTATCTGTGTTCGTTCTGGGGCGAACTCAAGATAGGCCGCGGACACTATAGTGTTCTTTTTGTCTTTAAAGGTGGGTTGCCACGAAGTGAAAGTCTGCAGCACTAGCGGTATATAGCCCTCTCTAGCGCTTGCCCACAGCGAGAAAAGGAATGCACACAGAAATATTATTTTAGCACAACAAACAAGCCACGTGCCTCCTTATATATTGAGTAAAAATTCTCGTGCTCGTTTACATGGAAGCAAGATGTAAAGATTATCGATATTACTGCCACTAGTGGGTGCCACGGTGGATCTTTACATTTTACCGTAGCGCCATCTAGTGGCAGTAAGGGCACGTTTAAGCAACCACTCGCTTTTGCATTCTCGCAGCTAGAAGCTAGAAATCCCCTTAAATTCCAACATGGCGGCGGTTTTATGCCTGCCGCCTCGCAACGAAAACAGCAAATAACGCGAGTTCAGAAGCGTTTGGGAAAATGCTTTCGTCATGAGGTGAAATTATATTATTGGCACGGATTATAAGACTGCGAGTATTTACTCAAACGATGTCGGATTTAGCTAATCCGTTTAGCGTTGTTACCATGGCAATGTCACCTTTGCCATCGCGATTGAGTTCTAGCTGCGAGAATTCAAAGGCGAGTCGCTGCCTAAACGTGCCCTAATATCGTTAGCCTTTACAGCTTGCTTACAAGTGCAGTAGGACGTACCACATTTTTTACTCATTAATTAAGGAGGCACATGGCTTGTTTGTTGTGTTAAAAGATTTCTTCGTGCATTTCTTCCTTTCCCTGCTACGAGTAAGAGCTACATAGCGCTAGCTACTGCACTCTTTCATATGGTGGCAACCTACCTTTAAAAGAGCATGTAACTACTTATAGTTTTTAAGATTTGCTGAATTAGTCCAACGATTAGTAATTTTATTATGCATTAATGTATGATATCTTTTTCATCTAGTTTATCTATTCGTTCATGTCTAATTACAATGTCGTATAGCGACATGACCCTGAGTTTAAAAACCAGGTCTGGGTCAAACCCAACTCATGGAATTTATTTATACCTATAGTTACGCCTGAGTTTTATATTAAAAAGACACACCTTCTCACCATATTCAAGCATACTACGCGAAATAGATTGCAACATTTACACGCGTCTGAAGTACTGTTGCCAGACAGACAGGAAAGCCAACCGGGAGGAATGTACCTTTAAATAAATCCTAATGAACGCCATTCTTCAATCTGTTTTTTTTATTTTTTTTTATTTGCTGATTTACTCTTTAATCTTTTTAAAAATTTTGAGGAATTGCTCTAGTATACGAAAAATAGAAAAGATTCGGTCTTTACTGCACGGTTCTATGTATCCCCGCACCCGCATTTTTTTTAAAGGTGTCAAACGGTGGAAGCCATGACGACAAGACATTGATCTCGAGGATTGATGACGTCAACACCCCGTTATTATTATTCTGTTAATAACTCGAGGCAATAAGTTGACCCTTATGTTATGGGGCAACGAAACGTGCCGTCATAAGTTTCAGCACTAATGCACGAGTAAATAAATAAATTATGTCAATTTCTACAATAAACTACATTTAACAGAGTTCGTACATTAAGGACTAAACCATTTTCAAGGCTTTTTCAAGGCTAATTTAGAAACAATTCCAAGACTCTTTACACAGTAGACTATCAAAATTGCCTTTTTAATTTCAGTATTTTACCAGTTGTCGTTTTTAGCACTATTGTGTTCTTAGTTTACACAGGATCTAAACCGTCGTAAACAATGATGTCCTCCCCCCCCCCCTACCAAGGAGGAAGGAAGACTACAGCAACTAACAGCTGCCCTTTCTGGTAAAAATTGCTTGCACAGCACTGCACCTCTCTGTTTTCTGCCTCTATTCCAATCAGAGTGAAGCGTTCCAAATAAATATGTGTTTCATTCCAAATTTCAAAGTGCATTCAGAAAAGCCAAAGCCGTTTTAAGGCTCAGACAACAAAAATTCGAATTTTCGAAGTTTTTCAAGGCTAATTTAGAACCCATCTCAATGCTCTTTGTGCAGCAGACTATCAAAACTGCCTTTTAATTTCAGTATTTTGCGAGCTGTCGTTCTTAGTTTGCACAATAGTTTTTGCTCAGCTGCCCCTCTGGTAAAAATTGCTTGCACTGCATTGCACCTGTCTGTTTTCAGTCACCAGTCCAACCAGAGTGAAGCATTGTTTTTAGAAGAAATAGCTTCAGATGGCAAACTATTACTATTCATTCATTTGATTTTGTACACTGTTATGGCATTCACTTCATTCCAAATTTCAAAGCATATTCAGAAAATTCAAAGCTCAGACAAAAAAAAAATTCGAATTTTCAAGGTTTTTGAAGCCTTGAATTTTCAGTTTTCAATTTTAAGACTTTTTAAGTCAAGGCCGTGTACGAACCTAATTTGACCTCTCCAAAACAAAATTTCTTCGGGATTCTGTCGAGTTTTCGTCCCCCAAATTCAAAGGTTAAACGAAGAATTGATAATTGCTTACTGGGCAGTTTTTAAGCATATTAACAATGGCGATAGCCAGTGTTAGTAAGGGTCGACCTAGGATCTCTGCGTTAAACTTTCAACTTTGAGAGCTTATAACTCCGTAAAAGTAAACATTTTTAAACCAAATTTCGAATCTAGCCTCGACTAGTCAAGGCCTGTCTGCAGTCCAAAAATTATGAAATTCGGGCGAGCCAAACCCGAGGGGCCAAATAGACAACTTCTTGTTCTTGGTCTTGGTCTTGTTCTGGAGATGTACCTATCGTCTGTCCTCTCTACAGGTCAAACCATTTGTCCTATGAAGCCAGTTCTTAGCTCATTTTACAGGTATTGCTCTGTAGATGTGCGCTTTCCATAAGGTATTTTCTAAGTGGTCAAGTGGTTCAGGGGTTATGGAGCTCTAAACGACCAGATTGATTGTTTTACATTGTTTTAAACATTGATATTGTGCCACAATGCCAATTAACAAACGCCAGCTGCAAGAATGCGGATTAAAGGATTTGTTTCTATTATTAACACTGGCAATAGCCAGTGTTGGTAAGAGTCAGCCTACGGTCTCTGTGTTAAACTTTAAATTTTGACCGTTAACTGCACTGTTTTACATTAGCTGCAATTATAAAAGTAACACGAATTATAAACTAAACAATATAAATCGCTTTAATTGCCTTGTTGGAAAATATACATCTTCATCTTTCATCTAAGCCTAATCATGTCCATTTATCCGAATTAGAATGGGTACCGAAGCTGTTTAAAGTCAGTAATTGTATATGAAATGTGTTAACGGCCTAAAATAACTTAAATAACAAACTTCGGCAAGAAGGATCAATTTTACGAAAAATATGAATAGAACCTTTTTTGAAGGAAATTTTATTTTAAACATAATTGGTAACGGTAAATTTTCAAACGAATGAACGGTTTAGATGCTAGAAACCAAAAACCGGTTTTCGTCGCCATTTTGGAACGCCATCTTGAAATCCCAAAGGGTGCCAAGGTTGCGTCATTATGTTTTGGAGTAGGGACATTTTGTAGAACATCTCTGCTCAAAAACATTTTGTGCAGACTATTTTTTTTTGGGTTTTTGTGCCGGCTGCCGGACTACTAGCACAAAAAACTTCGTGGAAAGTTTTATCCCGATAAAATTTTTTAAAATTATCGCGATAATCGATAATATCTCGAAAAAACACATTTTGAGGCTGGAATAACCTGTTAATTTTTTTTAAAATCTTGGCTGAACTACAGTGCAACCTCCACGAATGTGAAATGTATGGCACTCACCATTTGGCCAGCAGACATTAAAATGCACTTGACATTGTCCATCATTTCCTCGTCATTTGGAAACTATTTAGCAATTTTATTGCTACTTAATGCTTAAGTACCGTTTGCTAAAGTGGCTGGCAACAGTATTGCACACTTGGCTGGAGAGCTCTTGCAATGCTGCACGCAACGCCGCAAAAACCGCTTATTTCTAGGTATAACGGTTTCCGAAATATGAAAATTTAAGCATCGGGGTTTGAACGATAATTCTCTAAATCAGAAAAAGTGCGATGCGATAATCGGCGAAAATGTTTATCGAGATATTATCGAATTATAGATTATCGTGCCACCCCCTAGTAGAACCTTTGCCTAAGTTTTCCGACTAAATCCAATTTTCAGCGTTTTCTAGAAAATAATTACTTCTTACATTGACACAGAAGGCATGTCCGAAATCTGGTCAAATTACGTTCCATCCAACCGTAAAAGTACGGTGGCTGTTTTTTTTTTATCGTGAATGTTACCCTTTTTTTTTAACTAAAATTTTAATAATGGCTAGTTAGGTGTTTAGGGTACCATTTGTGTCTTTCCAATAAATTAGCTGCCCTATTAGCCCACTAAAATAGATTGCGTAATACATTAATGCAAAAAAAAAATGCTAAACGTAGAGAGAGGAGTATAGGCCTGCAATTAAAATACCTTAAATAAATGAAACAGGAAAAAAAAATGTCTAAGTGGCCTTATGTGCTGCTGTCTATAGACTTTTGAGTTTTTTGCATTAGTGTCATCGGTTTTTGTTAATAAATAAATATCCAAACATAGTAAGTCATGGTTTTAGGTTACTAGGGCGACCAGCCCAAGGACCCTACAGCCCCTCTACCCCCTAACAATTAGTTAACGCACTCAGCCTGAGACTGTAAGCTTAGCCGGCTATGCACAAGAGACACACGCACAAGGAACGTTGAGTTTGATAACGTCATACCGTACGTTGACGAAAAGGGAATGCTAGGAACCGTCGCTTGCACCTTGCGTGTAAACTGATCATCCTGTATCATGTGGCTACAAGATACCATGGTTTTTACCGTCCTAGTTTTTGCCATGTATTTGCCACTCTGGCCAAAAATATGGCAAAAATCGACTTGAAGTCAAATAAAAAAAAAGTTTGCCCTACAATAGTCAAATGTTGGCAATTTGCAAAATCTCCCCTTGAAAATGTCACATAGTTTACTTTGAAAATTCTTATTCACTTCTTATTTACATTTCATACGCTTATTTTCACAATAAAAGATAATTCTTCTCACAATCTCTATGCAAATTTGTGCAACTGCTGTCGAAAATATGCGTAGATCATTGTGAGAAGAATATATTTTACTGTGAAAATAGGCCTAAGAAGCAGCTAGCTTGTTCTTGCTAATTTGGCCGGTAATAACAGGCAAAAACCCAACCATGGGAACGCATTACGTCAAGCAATGCTATAACCAACCAAGAATGTTAACAATCCACTCAGAAAAACTTCAAAGAAGAAGAGGAAGAAGACGAGTAACAACAACAGTTTTCATTGTAGCATAAATATTCACTAAAATTGCTACGAAACCTTATGTAAGGGCTGCTTGATTTCACTTAGTCATACTTTTTCATATGGCTACGAGCTAGAAGGAATTAGAAAGTTGGGAGGCAGCCTAATAAAGACGGTGGTTCCGTAATCTCCAAGGTAAACAAGTAGTTTGCGTCATTGAACTGTTCTAGTTAACGGTCTTTCGCCATTTCCAAGTCGTTCGGTTGTGGGTCGAGGACAGGCAGCGAAACAGGCTACAAGTGGAACAAACCATCGCTTTGTCATGATGTAGATCCATGTAGACTTCACTTCAACGTAGGAGATGAAAGATTGGTAAAAGTTGTAAGTGTGACCGACTTAACCACTGAATAGCCTGATTTGATCGTCGACAGTGGCGTAGTGGTATAGAAACCGATGCTGGAGGTGCGGTTGGTGAACAGGTGGTGGGGGGCGAACTGTATACTCATATGTTAACACACAAATGGAGCATTGAGAGTGATGCAGTTGAATTTTAATCTTTCCTCCCCAACTATGCCTCACGTACATGTTAAAGCTGGAAAGATAAGCTTAAAAGAGCTTGAATAAAGAAGAAATCACAAGGTAAAGAGTAAACGAAGCAAACAGACTGCATTATAGACTGGCCTTGTGAGGATATAAGATACACTAATCTGAAAAAGAAAGAAAAG
>JAHWFP010232273.1:13506-25839 GCA_023313725.1 Lithobius niger | reverse complement strand
ATGACTCCCCCAATTTCCTTTGCCCCCTCCTTCCCTCGCCCGGACTGTTTAGAGTGTCATTTTTGAGGTCCAAAAAAATGACTTTTTCTCCAGTTTGGTCAGTGTTTTTTGTGTGTGATGCATGCCCCCTTGACGGGGCTAAATAAATATGACCCTCTCGATAGTCATAACAATCCATGGCTCCCACCATTTTCTTCTGCCTCCCCCCCCCCTTCCTACCCCAGAGTTAAATAATGACCGGTCCCATATTGCAATTCGAAAAAATTTTGAAAATCGGCTTTCAAAATTCAGAGAGTTTCAAATGCACTACATTGCTAAAATTGATATTTACAAAAATAAAATAAATAAAACGGAAAATTTAATAAAAACCTTTTATTGAACTCACACTGTATTTTTTTTTGCTGCGATTCGACAAAGCCAAAATTTCAGACCAACAATAAGCTAGCGAGATGAGCTTCAAATCGAATCTAGGGTTATTTTACTGGGCCTTTCATCATAAACCGATATGGGGAATCGAGGGGGGGGGGGGGCAAGGGGTGACGGGTAAATTTCCAACTCCAACATCTTAAATTAAAAGTACAATTTGATTTGTTGAAAGGCAACAAATAAGACGTTTATTGCAATTGCAAAAAATTCTGAAGACTGGCTTGCAAAAGTTAGAAAGGCACTAGAATTGTTGACACGAGTTGTTTTGTAAGGCACAGAGGGACTTAAAGAAACCCACCTTAGCTGAACCCCCGGGCCCCATTTGTACCATTCTGGTTCCTAAGACAATCTATTTTGCGTAGGTGCAGTCGTATCTTCAATATGGAATCACGTGCTGGGGTGGAACTTGTATTACTAACCTGAAACCATTAATTAATATACACAAAAAAAAAAGGTTATTATATCTATGGGCTCCCATAAATATACGACAGCGTCTGCTCCTCAAATCGTATAAAGTATTATCCCTTATGCAACTGTACCATGGTTGTGTACAAAAAAAAACTGTTGATCATACTGTTGTTGCACTTTTTAACACTAGATTGTTTAAAGCTATAGTCGCGAAATTCTACATAAATGTATTCTTTATCAAGTGCCAAAGATTTGTAATGAGCTACCATATTACTTTAAAACCATCCGGGCAACTCGCTGTTTCAAATCGAAGGTACGCGTATGGATTGTTGTGCTGCTGACCTTGAAATTTTGTTTATTGTTAATGTTTAGCATCTTTTTGCTTCTATTTAGTATCTATTGAGTATATGACTTGTGTAGATATATACTTGACTTACTTTATTTTATGTGTGTGTTTTAATTTGACGTATTTTCCTATTAGGCTACTTCATGCAGAACTTCTTGCAACTTGTTGCCACTTTAATTTTTTTTAATAGTTTTGTGTTGCACAGAAGTTTGCTCTGCGGTACAGATTTCCACTCTTGTAATTTAGTTGCCAATGTATCTCATGAAATGATTTGGAGTGTAATAAATCTATCTATCTGTTTTTTTTTTTAATTCCAGTTTTTGTGTGTATCTCCCTCCCATCCACCAAAAAACTCTAGGGTGCTCCTCTTGAGGTAGCACTCGCTTCGATTCAAGACTCAATTCGCACAGCCGACCATACAGCTGGAATTTCTTTGAAGGAATTTCTTAAATTAACTCAGGAAAACATCTCGTTTACTCCAACAAGAAAGAATTATTCCAACATTTCTTTAGTCGTTTTTTGACGGCTCGTTCCTCTTTCGATCGGTTTCTTCGTGCTGTGTTTAGGAACGCCAAAATACAACAAAACACCTCAATTCCAAAGACATGAGCTCGCGCATACGCAAACAACTTTTTTTTTGGCACTTTCCTAGATAGCTATAGAAAGCTCGAGTTTTCCCCGACCGTCGTTTCAACTTATTGATACCAGCTCTGCCAATTCTCGCCCGCCGTGTCTGTCTAACAACACCAGCGCCCTGGGTGGTTGTTTCTGGAAGTGAGCCATCTAACCAACTATCTATCTAGCCACTGAAGCGTAATCAATCAGTATTCTATTGTCGACTCGTCTCTTCCCCTGCCGTTGTGATGGTCGGACTTATGAGGGAAAGTCTTTTTGAACCCCAGACCATCTTTCTTTTAATTGGACCGCCGACGTTATGGCCTCCTTGCTTCCATTCAATGCAGAATATGATGATGATGAGCGAGCAGGAATGAATAAAAAGTACGCGCCATTGCCGTACACCGATGGTGGCTCCCTCTTCCCAACGTGCGGCCAGATGTCAATCAAAATGGCGTCTCTAACACGTACGGCTGACTTTTTTGAATCGCCGTTTCCTCCGGCGCGCCAACCTCATTCTCTGCTGATCAATTTTCAGCCGTCAAACACTTTCCCCTTCCCTCCCCCCCCCCCGATTCTTTTACTTCTTTTTTCCTCTTAACATAGCTTGGAGCATTTTCATTTTTAACAGCTATTTTTTTCTCCCCCTTTTGGCACGTTTCGGAAGTTAACGAAGGCAAGTCATGTGTGTAAGAGTGTGATTTAAATTCGTCAGTTCAAAAATTCGTCGTGAAAAATTTAATAGCTCCTGCCTAGTCCACATTACGACCTACGTTAAATTGCTGCTAAGTCGTATACGTTCGAATTTAAAACAAACTTTTATTTTATTGCGCAGTGTTTGCGCAGTTTACGTAATTTTAAAAATTTAAATACTATAAAAGCACTACATATTGAGTGGGGATAAAACACGTATACTCGTATTTCGAAGCGGAGTAATGTTGGCTTCATTATTCACGGATAGAACAGTTAAAAAAAGAACGAACAATAATACGCAAACACGTTCTTGGAGAAGTGTTACAAATTGCGCTTTACGCGCAGTTATTTTTAACACCGGCGTGCAAAGCCGGAAGTCCACATTTTCTGACAAACCTTTACTCGGTATCGTCTTGCACGAACCCGAAACATTCCCTTGCCGGCGACAAGATAAGGCATATCGCAGTCACCAGAACCTCCGACACTTACAAAGAGCATCCTAAACAAAATTTAAACGGAAATGAAAATGGCTTTGTGTTAAGGGTACCTTTGTTCAATTTTAAGCTTCTAAACCACTTAACAAAGTTACATTGCAAAGTTACGCATGAAGAGGTTAAAATAAAATACATCTTCAAAAATTTAAAGACTTTTTATAGACATCCAATGCAACTTGAGTGTGTAGGTTTGGGTGAATTTGTTTCTCTAGAACCCTTCTACATGGCCACGATAAGGGGAAAAATTTTAGTTCACAGATGGTGTCTATAGAGGGCGCCAACAGTATACGCGACTTTTTGCTCCCTCTATGGTGTTTCTAAACTCTAGGGACGTGAGAATATATTATGTTTATTAGCTCGAGGCGACTAGTGCAAACTCGTCTCGTATGACGTAAGCATAACGTCATGGAGCTGAGATCTTGCTGAGCCAAGTGAGACAGTTTTTTTCTTGCTCATTTTACTCTCATTTCGTGATCCAACATGGCTGCCAACACCGGAAGTAGATGAAATGGTCGTGTTTCTAAACTGTAGGGAAGTGAGATATGGAAAATGTCTTGATTTACACACACATCCAATTAAACAGAGATTAATAAACATCTGTATTATGTTGTTACTAAAATAGATGTTGCGGCAATTTTTCTTCTCTTGAGAAAGATGAGCGAGACAGTTGTTTCTAAACTCGTCTCGTGGCTAAGTCGTGGCTAAGAGGAATCCGTTTCACTCTTCCCTCAGTTTAGAAAAAAACCCTAATTGCTTACGGTGCTATGGGACAGTGACATCACTGGCTTCGGCAAGGGAGAAGGAGGAAAAGACTAAACAAACGCTGATTTTCGTTCACTTCGCTCACTCAATCAACGTGTCCTGTGACTCTTATGAATGAGCCGGACGATATTAGCTGTCTAATGCGTGCCACGATGAGCAAGACAATATTGGTTGAAAGGCTGAGTTCATTTGCATCCAACTATTTAGGATGTTCGTCCTTCGTAGCTCTTGGCTTGAAAGCCTTTTGTAAACGAAGGCTGTTCGCTAAGTTTGCTGTAACACAATTTGTTCACACAATTTCTTGTAACAATCAACATTACACCACAGTTTTCGAGTTTGTTTTCGGCATTGTTGCAGGCAGTTTCTGTCGAGCTCGCCTCTAGTGTTCTGTGGCTTGACGTGATTTTGTGTATTTCAGTAGCCTCTGTGGAGCCCTGCAACACGGAATATGCAGTAGGAGTTGAGACAAGTGGCAGTGTGTTGTTAGATATGGCTTTTATTGCTGTAATTGAGTAGTTGCAGTATAGTTCCAGTCCTGTTCTGTACACTTGTGTTAGTGTGTTGTAGTTTCTTACTTTTATTACTGTAGTTGGGCGCATGGCATAAGGTCAAGACTCACTAGAATAAATTGAATTGAATTGAATTGAATTGTCTGCACAGCGTAATAAGGGCCTCTGGACTACAACATTTCCCCCATTCACTGCGTAGTTTGTTCCGTTGTTGTTGCTTTCTGAATCAAATCAACTGAACTCAAGAAGCCCGCATTTAGGAAATAACTAAATCATTCAGTCATGTTGGCGGCTCGAATCTGATGCTAGTGGCCTTAAAATTAAAAGCTTAGCGCCTTTTGGTTTTAAGCTGTACGATTTAAGCAGCAACCCGGAACGTTTCATTTGGCTGACAAATTAACTTTTCATGGCCGACAATGTTACTTCCCTCGCGCCCAAGCGTCGTTGTTGGGTAGCAATGAGAAAGGCTCGTACGGAGAAATTATTGACACTGTAGGGATGTGGGCGCATGTCATGAAAAAAGGTACTGATGGGATGGATTTGGATGCTGGATGGCTCTGTGACACATGGTAATAATTTGAATACAAGAGTTCGCCATTTGCCGTTTTAATGGCTTGGTTTAAGATGGTGAGTTCGCCCGCCTTGACATATCCCTGTCTAAAATGAAATGGGGATGATTACTATATCAGTGGCTTGCACAGACGTCCGAGATGGCAGAGGCAACTTTAAGTAAAATTGCACTTTGACGACTTTTTTTCTTTTGGCTCGTTACTCTAGTTTTTTACCTTTTTTTTTAAAGCTTGTAACTGTGTTTTTTTAAACTTATTATGCTCCTTTCCTGACCTGCTTTTTGCCCATTTAAAGTCTCTATGCCGTTTTCCTGGCTGCAGCGCCAGCAGTTATTGCTTCAGAAACGCAAAATAGGGCATATTTTTTTTTTAGATAAAGGGAAAAAGGGCATTTTTACCGAAAAGGGCAGGGACAATGCCCCCCTCCCCCACCTGCACCCCTCCTGTACACGCCACTGATTAATATGAATTTTTTTTTTGGGGGGGGGGGCATGATGACTAATATTCAGATAGTTGTGGGAAACTGGATGATAAATTTCTAGTAGTAAAGATCTAAAAAGAAGTCTTAGGCTTAGCACTTCTTGGAAAAGCAATGAGGCCTGGGAGGGAAGGTTATTGTTGCCCAACACCTCAGCTGTCACATTGTCGGTAGCTGAAGGAAAAGCAGCACTGAGAGATTAATTAAAAACGAAACCTTTAAAGTCCAACACACAAAAGTCCATACGACGTTTCGGAGAAAACATCCTCCGTCATCAGGTTTTCAATTAAAAATTAAAATTAAAAATACTTGGCAATGTACTGCCGAGTCAACTCATCAACAAGTGACACCCTAAAAGCATAAAAATTCTAAAACTCAAGTCTTAAAAACCCATAATGTCTCCTTTCAAAACAGGCAGACAAAAGAGATGGAGCAAGACACCCAGTCCTTCCACTTGGCGAACCAAGCTGGAAAGACCTGGTTTATGCAAATTTTGAGAGCAACGCGAACATGAGGCCAGGTC
Source organism: Lithobius niger (assembly GCA_023313725.1). Classification (NCBI taxonomy): domain Eukaryota; kingdom Metazoa; phylum Arthropoda; class Chilopoda; order Lithobiomorpha; family Lithobiidae; genus Lithobius; species Lithobius niger. The sequence continues at coordinate 20,016 of JAHWFP010232273.1, read as the reverse complement.
CACTTCATAATGGGGCAGGTTATGGCGGAGATTTGCGTTCATACCTGTTAAGCTTAAGTGTGTTTATAACGGGAAATATTCTTTGAGATATTTACTGTCTGGTACCAAGTGATATGTACGGGTGGCTAATAGGTGAGAATAACAAGGATTCAAGGTTAATTCTTGGTCTAGAATTTTTTATGCAAACATAATTAAGGCTTTATCTAGTGCGGGGGTGTGCCCTGTGGAAGTTTACGAGGTGGCAAAAAAATGCTGCACAACTGAATTAGATTCTACATGTAACTTAAAATTAGATTTATGTAAAGAAATTATCTCCTTTATTTTTTGTAGACTTTGGTCGACATAAGTGGATGGGCACGTGACTTCTCCACACGGGATCCTATAAACAGTATTGCGGTTGTTCAAAACGTTGTCTACTTTGTTATTGTTTTGGTTTTCCCTAGTAAGCTGCTTCAGATTTTTATGATTTTCTGACACTATATAAGCTCATATCTTTTGCTGTAAGTTTTTCTTTAACATTTCTGAAATAACCTGCATGTAAGGCAAAGTTACATAAGTTTTGGGAAGGATGGAGTGATTTTTCGAGGTTTAACGCTTTACCGATAAGTTAGGCAATGTAGCCGAGGGAGGACAACTTATCCAAATACTTCTGTAAGGTATATTTGAATTCAGCCTCTAACAGATGACAATTGCTAGTATGCGATACTATGCGTTTCACTTCATTCGTGATGCCGTTACTTTTGCAGTAGGAATCCACGTATGAATGAAAATAAAGTGTCCTGGTCGACTGCATTGGTTTTCTATGGTGAGTGAAGTAGATTCTGCTGCTTGGATTAATGATTACTGTGATGTGAAGGAACGGTATTTCATGATTTTTTGTGGTTTCCATGGTAAAAGCGAGCGGTGGGAAAAGACTTTAAAAAAATATTAATGCGTCTGCTTTAAGAGCAGAAGGAATACGTTATCAATGTAGCATTTGTAATATTTAATATGTAAAAGTGCGCAACAGCGAGGTTCTTGGAAAGGCCAGCTGAGAGAGAGAGAGAGCGAGAGAGAGAGATCTGACAGACAAGGCCAATTGTGGTAAAGTAGCATGTAGCTGCTGTACGTAATTCCCCAAGTGTCACTGAAGGGTGCCTATTACCAATGCCACATCAATCCCTACAACACTTCGTCGAAAGTAGTTGTTAATTATTTAGTTGTTATCACTCAACGACTTAAAGATCTTGTATTCCAAAGTACCTTTGCTGGCGTAGCGGAGAGCCATGCTAGTGTTTCATTCATCGTTCCACAATAATAGCCGCATGGGGTCCTCTATCAGAACGAGGGATGAAACATGGGTACAACATTATCTCGATTGTCTTTACGTCATCCACCGAGTCCTCCGTCCATTTTCTTGCAATTACAGCAGCTCATCAAATGGTCATCAAAGACCAGTTAGGAATCCGATCATCATCGGCAAAATGGAAAGGCAAAAACGAGTATCGCAATCTTCACAACGAGCCACAAAGCAGATTTTCCATTGTAATACCGTTCTGCAAACTTACGCCTTCCAATAAACAAATCAGTGGCAATAAAATCCGCGTGTCGATATCAGGAACAAATAACAAAACCCCAATGAACCACACATTCCAGAGGGCGGTGGGGGCGAGGGGTGGGTTGAGGCGAGGGGATTATGGTCGATTAAGTCAGCGTTCCGGTGGGTCAATGAATGCAGGCACGAGCTGGCCAGCAACAAACCACAAGCAGGCCCGTGATAAAGATCGGTTTAATTACTTGCTTGGCAAAGAGCCAACACTAAACAAATGGGTATGTTTCACTTGGATTAACCTGCACGTTTTGTAATTTGCCTTGTCTCTTTCCTTCAAAATGAATTAATAAGGATGGGAACGTAATATTTATCAATGTCTTTTTAGGAGTTGGGTAACCAGAAGTGCCACCATCTGCTTGAACTTCTAAAAGAGCGACTGGACTAAAGAAAGAGTGAGGCTGGTATCCGTGATGATTTTATATCTAAAGAACAATCACTACATTAAACATGACCACTTGAAATCATTTTTTTTGGGGGGGGGGGTGCGAATCGTGTCCTTATGTGTCCACAAATAATAACTGGCCACACCGCTTGCTCTGTTGGCGTCGTCTCGCTTCCCTCGAGGAGGTTTGCATGAACAAACTATGACGTCATGAACAAACATCATGAGGGTAAAAAATAGCTTTGACTTTATTTTTTCAGTCTTTTTTTGCGTATTTCAGAGTCATAAGATCGTTACAGCAATGAAAATAGGCCTAACCGAAGAGCAATCTAATTATCTTTCATTTGGTCCTACTCCTATCTTTGTAGGTGCCTTGGTTCAAGAGGAGTAGAGGTACAAACAAACTCATACGTACGCACATCATCTACATAATTAAAATCATATGATGTGCGTGCGTGCGTGCGTGCGTGCATGCGTGCGTGTTTGTACCTCTACTACTCTGGAACCAAAGCACCTACAACGATGGGAGTAGGACCAAACGAAAGATAATTAAATTTCGCTTTTAATAGGCCTATTTTCATCGCTATAACTTGATATTATCACCCTCAAATATGCGAAAAACCCTGAAAAACTAACGTCAAAGTTTTTTTAAACCCTCTTGATGATTGTTCATGACGTCATAGTTTGTTCATGAAAACCTCCTCGAGCGAAGAGAGATGATCTGGAAAAGAATGCACGGACAACGTATTTCGCAACAAACCACATATACATCTTAAAATTGGTTTTGTATTAATTGACTTGATGCAGGGAAAAATCAAAACAATAGATTTGGTTTTAAAACGGTGTTTGCGCTGATTGAGTGAGCGAAGCGAACGAAAATCAGCGTTTGTCATCAGAAACAGTGCTTTTCTGATAAATTGCTTGATCTTAACTTTTTGCACGACTACTTGGACGTAAAAAAATAATACTGACATTCTCTCGAGATAACCGATATCTCATACTACACTCGTATAATTTGCTCGAACGTTTTTTATGTGGAAGGTCTGTGTCATAAGTGTTGCAGCAAGAAATCTCCTCGAGCGCAGCGAGACGACGCGGAATGAGCGAGCGAAGCGAGCCACTCCGCTAGTACGTTTTTAATGATGTAGACTAGCCACATCGCTCACTTAGCTCACTCCATTGGCGTCGTTTCGCTTCGCTCGAGGAGGTTTGCATGAAGAAACTACGATGTCATGAACAAACATCATGAAGATAAAAAAAAACCTTTGACGTTATTTGCAGTTTTTCGCGTCTTTGAGGGTCATGATATTAAATTACAGCGATTAACATAGGCCTAACCGAAGAGCAATTTAGTTATATTTTATTTGGTCTTTCTCCCTTCTTTGCAGGCGCCTCTCTTCTAGAAGAGTAGAGGTACAAAAACGCACGCACGCACGCACATCATACGTTTTTAATCATGTAGACCATCGCTTCGCTCACTCCATTGGCGTCGATCCATGCTTCATGTAATTACTTTGATGCCAAGAGCATCACAAATCGATGTACTGATTATTTCGACGCACACTAATTGCAATTGTTGCTCACAGTTCATTCATCACATTCCTCAGCACGTCTGCATTTCATCTATGTCATTCAAATCGTACGATTTGTTTGTTTGCACGTTTCTACGTCTTCTCCTCCAGAAGCAATCCCCTACGAAGGTGAGAGATGAAAGATTGAGAGCACAAAGCGAAACACACATAGAAAAGGTTTAGTTTACGTAGAAATTGCTCGCTTTGCTCGCTCAATCCACGCACCTCAGTGTTCAGAAACACGGATATTTGACACCCTTTACAAACCAGATGTACGGGTCCAGCTCTACCAGATTCATGTTTCGTCGCTTCGCTCGAGGAGGTTTGCATGAACAAACTATGACGTCATAAACAAACGTCATGAAGATAAAAAAAAAACTTGGACGTTACTTTTGCAGGTGTTTTCGCTTGATTGAGGGTCATAAACTCAAGTTACAGTGATTAGAACAGGCCCATCTGAAGCTAAATTTAATTATCTTTCGTTTGGTCCTACTCCCATCTTTGCAGGGGCCTTGGTTCCAGAGGAGTAAAGGCACAAACACGCACGCACATCATACATCTTCAATGATGTAGATAATAATAAACTAGCGGAGTCGCTCGCTTCGCTCGCTCATTCCGCGTCGTATCGCTGCGCTCGAGGATATTTCTTGCTGCAACACTTATGATACCGGCAGATCTACCACATAAAAAACCATCAAGCAAACTATAAGAGTATATTATGCGATATCGGTTATCTCAACAGAAGGTCAATATTATTTTTTTACGTCCAAGGAGTCAAGCAAGAAGATCACGCAATTTATCAGAAAATCGCCGTTTCTGATGACAAACGCTGATTTTCGTTCGCTTCGCTCACTCAATCAGCGCAAACATTGCCTCAGAAATTTGACTAAATCAATGTAACTACCAAGAACCACACACATCACTTGTAATTTGTGTTAGTATACACTTTATATGGGTTTTCTTGTTTTACTTATTTTAAGAATATTGTTCTTTACGTCCTGCTCAGTACAAATTTTTCCATAATACTATCACTTCACTCTCTGATGATCCCTCACTTGGAGAAACATCTGCAGAACGTCGGATATAATCTCCTACGAAGGTGAGAGATGAAAGATTGATAGAGCAAAGCGAAACACACATTGAAAAGGTTTACTTTACGCGGAAATCGCTCGCTTTGCTCGTTCAATCCACACACCTCCGTGCTTCAGAAACACGAATGTTTAAAGCTAAATCTATTGTTTTGATTTTTTCCTGCATCAAGTCAGTTAGTATAAAACCAATGTTAAGATGTATATGTGGTGTGTTGCAAAATACGTCGTCCGTGCACCCTTTCCCAGATCATCTCTTTGCTCGAGGAGGTTTTCATGAACAAACTATGACGTCATGAACGAACCTCATGACGTCATGAACAAACATCATGCGGGTAAAAAAATCTTTGACGTTAGTTTTTCAGGTTCTTTCGCTTATTTGAGGGTGATAATATCAAGTTTCAGCGATGAAAATAGGCCTATTAAAAGCGAAATTTAATTATCTTTCGTTTGGTCCTACTCCCATCTTTGTAGGTGCTTTGGTTCCAGAGGAATAGAGGTACAAACACGCACGCACGCACATCGTAGATTTTAATTATGTAGATTCATTCATACAGCAAAGAAACTGTGTTAGATAGAAAACGGAGGATAGCCACCACTTATTCGCAGTCCAAACGGAATTAAAAGTGACTTAAAACCAAGGAAATAACACAATAAAAACATAAAAATAAATAAAATGCACGTCGAAACACCCAAGCCATGCGTGCAATCTTAAAAACACTTCATGAACTTAGAGAGATTCACCCGCTGCAGAGCTGTATTAAAACTACTCAGGGATCGTGCCGAGACCACTCCAGATGGCAGAGAATTTCAAATGGACACAACACGGTTAGCAAACAACTGCTTGCTGAAAACCTATCGCACTTAACTGCAATATTGTTGCGCAGGATAGAGTGAGTGAGGTAAAAGTCAGCCTTTAAGCGCCTATCTCAACCGCTCCAATTTGAGAATTTTAAGGCTTAAACGAGACGGAAAGCCAATGATTGGTTAAATAAATACGGATGCAAACCTATTTACGTTGCCTTTTGGACTTATATGTCAGACTGCCTGAGCGGGGAATCGAACCCAGGACCTTTGACACTGACTGTCAGTCTGGCTCAGCGGTAGGATCTTGTCATTTGATTTGAAAGGTCCTGGGTTCGATTCCCCGCCCAGGCAGTCTGACATATAAGTCCAAAAGGCAACGTAACAGGCTGTGTCAGTCTGCCTCAGTGGTAGGACCTTGGCCTTTGATTTCAAAGATCCTGGGTGCGATTCCCCACTCAGGCAGTCTGAAATATAAGCCCAAGAGGCAATGTAAAAGGCTGTGTCAGTCTGGCTCAGAGGTAGGACCGTGGCCTTTGATTTCAAAGGTCCTTGGTTCGATTCCCCGCTCAGGCAGTCTGACATATAAGTCCTAAAAGCAACGTAAAAGGCTGTGTCAGTCTGGCTTAGAGGAGGACCTTGGACTATGATTTCAAAGGTCCTGGGTTCGATTCCCCACTCAGGCAGTCTGACAGGCAGTCTAACATATAAGTCCGAAAGGCAACATAAAAGGTTGTGTCAGTCTGGCTCAGTGGTAGGTCCTGGGTTCGATTCCCCGCTTAGGCAGTCTGACATATGTCAAAAAGGCAACGTAAAAGGGGGGCGGGGGAAATGAGGCTTAATGGCGCGTCGAGGCTGTGTAAGTCTGGCTCAGTGGTAGGACCTTGGCCTTTGATTTCAAAGGTCCTGGGTTCGATTCCCCGCTCAGGCAGTCTGACATATATGTCCAAAAGGCAATGTAAAAAAAAGGCTGTGTCAGTCTGGCTCAGCGGTAGTACCTTGGCCTTTGATTTGAAAGGTCTTGAGTTCGATTCCCCGCTCAAACAGTCTGACATATAAGTCCAAAAGGCAACG
>JAHWFP010232273.1:0-13496 GCA_023313725.1 Lithobius niger | reverse complement strand
TCAGAGGTAGGACCTTGGCCTTTGATTTTGATTCCCTGCACAGGCAGTCTGACATATAAGTCCAAAAGGCAACGTAAAAGGTTGTGTCAGTCTGGCTCAGTCTGGCTCAGTGGTAGGACCTTAGCCTTTGATTTCAAAGGTCCTGATTTCAAAGGTCCTGGGTTCGATTATATGTGGGGAATAGGAACCATTGAAATCAAAGGCCAAGGTCCTACCACTGAGCCAGACTGACACAACCTTTATGTTGCCTTTTGGACTTGTATGTCAGACTGTCTAAGTGGGGAATCGAACCCAGGACCTTTGAAATCAGGACCTTTTTTTTTTTTACATTGCCTTTTGGACTTATATGTCAGACTGCCGGAATCGAACCCAGGACCTTTGAAATCACAGGTTTGGACTGTCATATGTCATACATATGTCATACTAACACAGCCTTTTTTTTTTTTTTTTTTTACATTTTTTGGACTTGTATGTCAGACTGCCTGAGCGCGGAATCGAACCCAGGACCTTTCAAATCAAAGGCCAAGGTCTACCACTGAGCCAGACTCCACTGAGCCAGACTCATTTTTTTTTTTTACATTTTTTGGACTTGTATGTCAGGCAGTCTGAGCGCAGAATCGAACCCAGGACCTTTCAAATCAAAGCCCAAGGTCCTACCACTGAGCCAGACTGACACAGCCTTTTTTTTTTTTTTACATTGCCTTTTGGACTTATATGTCAGACTGCCGGAATCGAACCCAGGACCTTTGAAATCACAGGCCAAGGTCCTACCCCTGAGCCAGACTGACACAGCCTTTTTTACATTGCCTTTTGGACTTATATGTCAGACTGAGCGGTGAATCGAACCTAGGACCTTTGAAATCTAAGGCCTACCTCTGAGCCAGACTGACACAACCTTTTATGTTGCCTTTTGGACTTATATGTCAGACTGCCTAAACGGGGAATCGAACCCAGGACCTTTGAAATCTAAGGCCAAGGTCCTACCACTGAGCTAGACTGACACAACCTTTTATGTTGCCAGTTGCCATTTGGACTTATATGTCAGACTGCCTGTGTGGGGAATCGGAACCATTGAAACCAAAGGCCAAAGTCCTACCACTGAGCCAGACTGACACAGTCTTTTACATTGCCTTTTGGACATACTGTCTAACCATGGAATCGAACCTGGGACCTTTGAAATCAAAGGCCAAGGTCCTACCGCTGAGCCAGACTGACACAGCCTTTTACGTTGCCTTTTGGACTTATATGTCAGACTGCCTGTCAGACTGCCTGAGTGGGGAATCGAACCCAGGACCTTTGAAATCAAAGGCCAAGGTCCTACCGCTGAGCCAGATTGACACAGCCTTTTACGTTACCTTTTGGACTTATATGTCAGACTGCCTGAGCGGGCTTCACATTATACAGGGTGTGGCAAAAGTCTGGTCACACGCAAATAACTGCCGATATAATGGTCCTATGTTAATTCTGAAGACATATTTGTGATGTAAGTCAGATATGGGGAAGCCAATGAAGAATGAGGACATCTGCATTCCGTCTTCCAATCGGTGCAAGATACAGCACAAAAGTGAATTACAAAGTTGTACGCAAGCATTAAACATGACAAACTGCAAAAATAGATTTAAAATCGAAGCATAATTGCAATAGTTATGAGGAAAACAAAATGGCAACAAAGTCTTCCCTGAATGTTCTAACTGCCATGCAGTGAAGCTTAGGGGCTGCCCCTGCAAGCGAGTGCACATAATTATGTGATCAGAGTGTTTCCTGCGCCAATCGATGCAAGTGAACGAGTGCAGTTCAGGCTTCAATAAAAGAAAACAACGTATGATACGGATTAGGCCATTATTGAGCCATTATTTACAACACAGAAAGACACGTTCGGTATGTGATTACTTTCTGATTTTACATTTACTATTTTTTTCTGGCACTAATGCCCCTGTGATATCCTGCCCAGTCGCAACAATCGCCAAAACGCATTGTTGTTACGAATGCCCACACTTCATTTCCAAAGGCGAAAAAACATTTTTTTCTGGGGGTGGTGGAATCGGTCCAGCCCCACCTCCCCGCCAGTTATTTACGCCATGTTTTCCAGTAGGTAGCATATACGTTCGAATAATGCTACAATTAGCCTTGTAGCATTATTTGAACAATTGTAGCATTATTCGAACGGCCGTGTTACCGACTGGAAGACATGACGTAAATAACTTGGGGGGGGGGGAGGGGAGGAGCTGAGTGGGACAGGAACGAAAGTGCGCAAAAGTAAGAGGCGAAAATTCTTTGAAAAAATTCTATTTATTCGCCGTTATTTCAAATGATTTTTTTTCTTGATGGTTCCATACATTTTCACAAAATAAGAAAAATAATCGTAAATAAAGTGGTTGTAAGTTTTCTAGTAGCAGGGGGCCTAAAGTGGTGTGTAATTTTTCGATCCCCCCCCTTTAGAAAAAAATGTTTTTCCGCCTTTGGAAATGAAGTGTGGGCATTCGTAACAAAAATGCGTTTTGGCGATTGTTGTGACAGAGCTGGGTGTCACTCAAAAGGACATAACATAAATGTAAAATCAGAAAATAATCACATACCGAACGTGACTTTATGTGTTGTGAATGGTGGCTCAATACTTTAGGCCTAATCCGTATCATACGTTGTTTTCTTTTGTTGCAGCCTGAACTGCATTCGTTCACTTGCATCGATTGGCGCAGGAAACACTCTGATCACATAATTATGTGCATTCGCTTGCAGGGGCAGCCCCTAAGCTTCACTGCATGGCAGTTACAACGTTTAGGGAAGACTTTGTTGCCATTTTGTTTTCCTCGTAACTATTACAATTATGCTCCGCTTTTCAATCTGTTTTCGCAGTTTGTCATGTTTGATGCTCGCGTACAACTTTGTAATTGACTTTTGTGCTGAAAGACACAATGCGGATGACCTTGAATGCTGTTTTCAAGGTCATTTAAAGTATCTTCATTGGCTTCGCCATATCTGACTTACATTACAAATATATGTCTTTAGAATTAACATAGGACCATTATAACGGCAGTTATCTGCGTGTGACCAGACTTTTGCCTCACCCTGTATAATAGTGGAATGTAGTTGGTGAACACTTTGTGGACCGATTCAGTAGGTTTCATATCCCAGAAAAGATATGGTGACCAGACTCCCATATTGGCATTCGCATATGCCAGTTTGGGATGGATGAAAACCAAGAAAGCCCCCCAGTTAAGGGTGGTCTGTCGTTAGATACAAAACAACACCTGATGAGTTGTGCTCTGAATTTTGGGCTTTGAATGAACGCAATGAGTGGTTGCCTTGCAAATTACCTTTACCAAAATGAAGGCTGTTACACTTGTTGGTATTAATATGTAATTGCCATTTTATCGACGGACCATTAATATGTTCTAGCTCAAATTGTAAACTGGAGGCGTTTCGTGTCATCTCTTGCTTCAAAATGAAAGTGATTTTGCCAGGCGGTTTGAAATTCGGAAGAGATTAAGTCTTTACCGTTGTACTTGCTTCACGCTGCAAGGTGTATGTTAAAAAAAAAATATGGATTTATCTTCGGCCTCCAGGTAAGTTGTCCGTGGTGCTACTTGAATGATTCAGAAACGAAATGAATATGACTAGACACAACACAAAACCTCGCACATATTTCCTTACAGGCTTTTCAATTATTCTAAGTTTCAACACGCGAGCAGACACTTTGTTAAGAAGTCTTCAATGTAGAAGCCAAACTAGACGTAGTTAAACCTTGTTTATTGTGGAATAATCATGACACATTTGGATTACATTGAGACCAGTAAATTGTCCAACAAGAATTTATACTCGAGTTCTGAAGCCCTTAGCTATTATACACCCTGGTCCGGATCTAAGGTCCAACCAGGCAACTAATCAGCATAAGAGTTCATTAACTATTTAAGTTCGTGGTTACAAAAGTCTTAATAATCCTGCCCAATAATACTTGGTGACCACGCTCTCCTACAGGGCCGCACAAAGTTTTGGAGTGAACCAAAGTCAATAAACAACGAGTAACTGAGTAGCAACGGGATTGGATAAGATGAGCCCATGTCCGTTACAATGTCCATTAAATCACACAAAGGGGAAATAGGATGGTATAATGAATGTGAACAGGCGAGAATTTAATTTCTTAACCGTAGCCTACCACTTTTTTGCATAATGTAAGCACAGCCATTCACGTTTCCAGTGTATTGTAAACACATCCGTACCACGCAAAGTGTATTGCTAAAAAAATTGCCTTCTAGTGGCTACGTATACATAGCTAGTACGTAATTTCCAAACATCGTACAGAGAGGCCACAGTGTTGCGGAGCAGCCAACTAACAGCCAACAAAAACGTGAGGGTAAGGCTATTTTTAAATTTGCTAATTTTTGTGTAATTTGTAGTTTTTATTTTCCTTCGAATTTATTTCCAACATGACAGCACTGCCCATCAATAATGTGGAGAAATTTGACACAACTTTGCAGTAGCACAGTCATTCAAAAAAATTATTTTTACAAGCGAAAATAAATTTCCTCGTTGATAGGCGATTATGAGGTGACCTGATCAAGATTCGTCTATTTGGTTTGTCGAATTATTTTTGCCTGACAGCCAGTTTTTATCAACGATCCAATGTCATCCAAACCAGAGAACACTGCATGATGTCGAGAAAACCACTATTCCACACCATTGTTAGACAGTCTTGCTTCACTGTGGGAGCCATTAAATCTTGTAACACACTTCCAGAAAATGTTGTGACAGCTCCTTCTACCAGCAGTTGGAAGAGACAATAATACGATTCAATGTTAAAAGATGTTTGTTGCGTGTTTTGTTGTGAACCGGTTACATCTTTCTTTCTTTCTTCTTCAATTTAATAAATAATGGGACATCAAAATTTTAGCCGTTTTCTAGTTTAAGTATAGATACGATTGAAAATGAAGTGTTATCTGCCATTCTCCTGGATATTTTAAAATTATATCGATAACTGGAATGCAGAATTACTGGCTGGAGCATGTTTCATAGAGAATGACGTTGCTTTCAGAAATGTTTATTTTTATTTATCTTAACATTAGAAACATAACGTGTTCCCCCACTCACACAATAACTCCGTGTGACCTTAAGAACAATGCCTACATATAAACTTGTTGACCCGCTGTTAAAATTCGTCCTCTCCATGCCAATCCAACCTCAAGTACTGAAAAAGTATCTAAATGGAATATTTCCTCTTCTCTGTTGTTAAAATTTCCGTTAATTTATAGTTCAATGTGCCATTAATTTTAATGATATAGTAAAGTACACATTTTGACGGCAATGAGCCAAGGCAAAAACAATGGCAAAAACAAAAAAGAAAACAGGTTACAAGAACTTGTTCAAACATGCTTTGAAGGAATTGAAGAAGTGGAAGAGAGATACCAAAGGAAACTCTTTCAGAGCAAAAGCGATTGTCTGCTATGATTGGTTATAAATTTCCTGAAATCGTGACCAGTGTTTTTTATGTTTTGACATGTTCAGTTCTTCCTTCACTTAATTGTGAACACACAAAAAAATAATACTACCTATTACTTTACTGAGTTACTTTACCTACTTATTTGACTCCTTTTGCCTAGCTTCAGCATGCATGATAATTTAAATAAGAATATATCATTTTTGTGCAGAAAACGGAAGTACTAGTGAGGAACAAGCCACTTAACGTCAAAACCACAAAGACCATTAAAAAAAATAAAGATTTGCCAACAAGAAGAATGCTAGGACATAAAATCTTTAATTACAGTAATTAATACTATAATTAATTAATTAATTATTGATTAATTAATTTTTAATTAAAAGTAATTACTTGGGAACAAGTTAAGAAACATTGTTTAAAACGCTTTTAACGTATTTAACAGACTGTACTAAGTGCAAACAAACACAAGGTTTGATTTAACAACATTTCACCTGTCTATTCGAAGTAGTTTTAAAGCAAGAAAAAATACACCAACTAAAGCTAAGTCATAGTAAAGCTAAAAATTGTGCAATTTGACAAAAATATGACTGATATGACAGAAATACTTTGACTTAGTTTAATCGATGTATTTTTGTCTTGCTTGAAAATTACTCCGAACTGAGACGAAATGTTGTTTCTTTAAACCTTGTGTTGTGTTCATTTGCACTTAGGCCTACTGGATTTTTCTATCTTTAAGTTAATTACTTCGGTGATTAATCGTTTTATTGAGTTGATGCTCAATTCATTCCCCAAACATATCGTTACTCTCGCATACCCTGAGGGTCAGTAATATAGAGTCACAGACCTCCTCCTCCTCCCAGGAGAGTGGACATGGGGTCTTTGACCTTCGTATTTGTAAAGTATTGGAAAAAGTTTGTGCTGTACCTCGAGTGGCATTGAGCCGATATCTATCACATTTAGGCCACGAGAGTGAAACCCATTAAGCAGAGGACGCGCAAGAAAGCGTTAATGACACGAAAACGTGATGTACGAGGGTATACTCGCGGCAGCTTGGTCGATTTTGTCGCAGTACTTGATCGCAGCGAGAGGAAAAGCTTTAAGCTAAGGCTCTATCAGACTTTAGTGCTCATTTGCAGTGCTGGCAATGCCTTCTTTAAGCAACGTTACAGTAAATCATGTCCTTTGGGCGTTAGCACGTAATTACACTAGGGAATCGATCGTAATGAAGGCTAACGTTTCAAGTTTGCGATGGTGATGCTTGTGCCGCTGTAACTCACATTAATGGCGACCAAATTCATGGCTCACCGTCCATCGGGGAGCACTTCCGCTGGTTTGGAGACGTCGGATGCAGCGTGGGACAAATGAAATATATAATTATGATAGAACTCTCCAGCTAATTCCTCGACGTGTCTTTCGTATTTTTATTTTTCTTCATTTATTGAGGTCTCACAAGCAGGGATTACGTGTTTATTGGGTAATTTGTTATCATCTTTGTTAATGAAAAATTATGCTAGATAACAAGAATGGAAGGGAATGCAATAAGGACACCACTTTCTATCAACAAAAGACGGAAATAGCCTAATGCAGCTTGAATAATAGGTGCGTGCGCCTTAACCACTATGGCTACATCCTCCACTGGCATAAAGATAACTCACTGAACCCGTTATTAAGGTCACAACTGTGACCAGGATTCCATTCGACCGAATGTTCTCGGCCATAGGCAATGGAGAGGGAATAAAAATCACACACGCATTGCCTATGGCCAAGAACATTTGGTCGAATGGAGTCCTGGTCACGGTTGTGAACTTAATAACGGGTTCAGTGAGTTATCTTTATGCCAGTGGAGGATTTGGCCATAGTGATTAAGGCGCTATGCAAGTGAGATGGGGCCGAGCTGGGTTGCCGGTTCAAATTTGGGTCATGCCACTCCGACGAAACGAAGTGCATAAAGGTGGGTTACTAAACCACGTTATTTTTAGTGTATAATTTTCTCTGTTGGCTTATTTTAAATTTTCCTTTTCGCTTTGAGTTGGGGCAGCGTGACGTCATAACTTGTATTAGTTTGCCTACACGCAAGTCCTATGTATTAAATTTGGCAGTTTCAAACACTGAAGAATCGTAATTGCGCATGGAGCTTCTCAAAATGGAGGTATTGCGAGGAGGTATCAGGTTCCATTTTAGTAATTCGTTGCACAAGTGCTTGGTAATCCACGAGTAATCCTCATTATTCATTGGTAATCCTAGTAATCTGGTCGTGTTCGTGGTATTTCATGGTAATCTTCAGTAATCCACGGTATTCTGGTATCCAGGAAACGCAGGATAATCAGTAGTAAACTGGAGATGATCTGAAGTATTCCATGTAGTAAGCCATAGTATTCCACGCAGTAATACTGTGATGTGAATAATCCATATAGTAATCCAGTAATTTGAAGTATTCCCTGTAGTAGGCCTAATTCAGTAAGTAATCCAAAGTACAACACACAAACTTAGCTTGGCAGTCTTGGTAATCTGAATTAGTAGGGAACCCGGAGTTTAGTTAGTCCACTGACAATCTTTAGCAATCCACCCACCATTTTGATCCCGGTATGCTAAAGTAGAAATTCGGTCTAAACGTGATGTCACTATGATGAGCGTGTCTAGTATATGGACTGACTGATACCTTGCGCAGGAATTTTTCCGATAACCGATTTCCGATGCCTGTTTGATTCACTGCCACTTTTTTTTACAGAAAAATCGTATTAGACTACTAGCAATGAGTTTAAAGAGGCTTTAATGAACAACTAAATGTGGTTAGGTTAGGTTGTATTTGGAAGTTGCATTTTAAACTAGTTCAATTACATTATTAATTCAAACAGTTTAGCGTACAGGTAAGCTAGCCAGGACCATGCAGCTCGAATTTTTACAATGCCACTAACCACACGTCTTTATCTCGTTTAGTTCCAAAGTTATGGACGAGTTTTTGAAGGTATCGAAGCTCAAGGGAATCGTCTTTGGCACCCAAGAGTCTTTCCTGTTAGACATTAGCCATAACCTTTCCAGGACTTGGTAAGACTTCCTTAAAATCCCCTGCAGATTAGTAATGTCTTAAACCAAGTGTGGGAACCACGCCTGGTTAGAATATGCCAAGATTGGTCTGATGTACACTATGTAGTACTACCTTGATTAAAGTGTAAAGGTCACTCGAGGTGAAACTGCCTGATTCAAGCAGACATTGGTTTGCTGGTCTAACAATATTACTACAAATAGTTGTGCTCGTGCTCATGCTGCACACCCCCCCCCACCAGCACCTCCCTGCTCACCCTTCCCCTGCCGCACCCCGTTGCATCCCGTTCCTGCACTCCCATAGTGTGGGTTCTGAATATCTCTCCGACTCCCTCTGGCACCTCAGGTGTTTGGTCTTTTGGTTTTAAATTAATCAAACAGATCCCCACAATTACTTTAACCCCCCACACTCCAGCCTCCTCACGGATACGCATACGTTTCCCCCCATGCACACTTGCCGCCTCCCCCTCCCGTGACATTCCCCCTTTGGTGCAGGCCCAGAAAAGTCGCTGGCGTGTGTTTGAAGGCTAAAAAAAAACCTATCACTGAGAAATCCAGCTTTCAGTAAGTAAGTAATCCCATGTTTAAGTTAATCCTAAGAAACAATTCACTTCGGTAGCGCGCATTGCCCCCCACACACACTTGCCCTGGCCCCCTCTCCCCCACCCCCCGAAAACGCCGCTCTGTGACATTTCCCCTTTGGTGCAGCCCCGGAAAAGTCGCATTCGTATGTTTGACTGAAGGCTAAAAAAAGCCGTATCACTGAGAAATCCAGCATTCAGAAAGCAAGTAACCCTATGTTTAAGTTAGTCCTTTGAAACAATTCACCTCGGTACCGTGAATTGCGAAATTGTTGCAAGCAACGATTGTTGCCGCCCACTTAAAGACAATTCAACTCCTTTCTGGAAGTGAGCATTTAGGAAATAAATGCGCCTTTCCATCGTATCAGGCTGCCAATTTTGAGGCCCATTGGGGGACCTAGAAATTAAGAACCAAAATCGTCGTTTGGCTTAAAGTTGTCTGGTTTAGTATACACGGATTGTTTTTTTTTTTTTTTAGCTCAACCACTGACAATAGCACATTTCACGCGACTAAAACTTTGTCGCCGGTTTGCTACCACAACAATCGCCAAAATATGATCCAAAAACAGTGCATCAGGTCTGGTAAGTGGCGCCATCTCTTCGAAGACTTTGGAAAAAGTGTTATAACCCGAACTTGTAGTCCATGACCGTCAACAGATGGTGCCATGGCAGGTTTGGCAAGTGGCGCCATTTGTTCGAAGACGTTGGAAAAGTGTCCTAACCCGAATTTGAAGGTGAATCCCGTCAACTGATGGCACACCAGGGTGAGGTACTTGATTGGACGACAGAATGGCGACGCCGGTGCACTCGGCCGCTGCTGCCTATTATACATGTAGATAAGTCAAGATAAGTTTGCTTAACCAGACATACGAGTCTTTAACACATGTTTAGGCTTAATAACAGAAGTAACTAGCTCAAACAAATTTTTTTTGCCAATGTGAAGAACAGCACACTTCTTAGCATTTATAGGCAACGGCCAATTTTCAGACCAATCGTGTCGTAATTTAAGAAGGTCTAGAAATTTGCATGGTCTCGATTTTCTTTTGCATGGCTATGAGTTTTGACATCATTAGCAAATTTGTGAAAGGAACAATCTTTACTGCAATTTTGGCTGGGGCAAACCGCTGAAGCCCCGCTGCTGACTACGACAGAGTGTGTTATATTTAAAAACAAAAACAATCCTCAAACCACTGCAAAATGGGACTGGTGAAATTGGTTGATATTCCAGTTTTGCTAACAGTCGAACGATGTGGTAGGGACCAATCTGATTTCTGGAGAGCAGTTTTGTTTTCTTTTCGAAAAACGAGCTCCTTACATTCGACTTACACTGAGAATTTTCGTTTTCTTTTCACTAAATGAGAACCATGGTCGGATTACACTGGGAAGACCCCAGCTCATCGAAACCGACAGCGTACCTCCTCCTTCAGTAATTATATAGATTGAAGCTTTTCTCAATGAGCGCTGACAAACAAACCATAGATCTATACAGTATATATCACTTAGAGGATGCTGCTTTGTTCATGCCCTTATTTGGGAAACGACGTCAGGTTCGTTAATTGTCGGGTTTTTACGGAAACACCACAAAGCTACTTCATACGTTTAATTTGGCGTTTTAACAACACAAAAATGACATTACGCCTAATACGAAATGCCAATGCCGAAGCAAACGAAATTACAGGTTGGTTAATGAAATGCGATGGTGGAATGACGTCAGCTTCGTTAATCGTCGGGGTTTTCCGGAAACACGAAGCTGCTTTTTGGTTAAGATGCGTTAATTTCGCCAAGGATGCTTCCATATATATTTCATATGGTTAGGCAGTGCTATGCTACGAGCTTGGGGCAGGGACAGTTCCAGTCGCGAGTGGCGCTGCGATCACGATCGGTCGAGCTCGTCGGTGCATTAGCATTGAATTCAATGGGCATGATGTGATACGGTCTGTTTCGAGACGTTGTTACGGCTACGTAAAGCAAATAAAATAATTTTAACAATGAAGAAAGATAATTTATGGTTCCTCTCATAACGTAGTGAAGTGAGAAAATGTTTACTTCATTAGAAGTATTTTTAAAAACGATTTGAAAACAAGGTTCGCAACGCAACGCGTCAGTCGCATTCTCGCCTACTGGTTGCTAGGCAACAACAAGTAACGCAGGCAAGCCATCCAAATTCAGCTGCCCAAAAGCCAAACAAACAAAATAATTGTGAAATATTGAATTAAACACGTTTAATTTTTTTAATTAGTATAAATAAAGCAAAAATAAGAAGAGTTTAGCCCCACGTGTCTAAAATTAACCACATAACTCGACGAAAAACTGTTAGACTACGCCAACTGTTAAATCGACAGTTGCCGTATCGTGATTTCGGCAGTTCTATTACTTTCGACAATCAAATCATGACGAAGCGAAAACTGGTCACAGTTAAATTAACACGTGTCCGCCTGAAGCGTGTGTAAATCTAGGATTAACAAAAAACGTAGTTAATACAGTGACAGTGTTTGTCAATGCAAGCATGCATTCCAATGCTACCGCTAGTTTGTGGCCATACATAGAACTAACCGGTGCAAAGTGAGGCTCCAAATCAACGTCTTTTTTTGTCAACTCCCGATCATTTCGTGAGATATCTCGTATCCAGACGTTAAGCCTATAGTGTTGCACGAATCTTCTTCAAAGGAATTTGTTCTGTTGACAAACGTTTTGAATCCTAGCACGAAACAAGCAATCGGCGTAGCCTTTCCCTTATCACCGCAATACTAATTCGGCGCCGCCGCTAACTTTAACTTGCTGCTGGCGCCATCGTGTGAGCGGAACTGGCGGAGCCCCCGGCAATAGCATTGCAAACAGAGCATATTGCCAAACCATATGAAATATATATGGAAGCATCCTTGATTTCGCGTATCAAAGATGAGGTTAGGCCTAATACGAAATGCCAATGACGAAGCGAACGAAATTACAGGTTGGTTGATGAAATACGATGGTGGATGGTATGGCTACGCCAAATACGAGTTAAACATCGTCAACCAAATATAAGGTAACCATTATACACAAAACTAAACATCATAAATCATAATTAGTTCAAATATCGAAATCGAGATCGTAAATCGAAACCGAATCCCAAACACGACATTCCTTCAGAAAATAGTTTAGGGAAAAGAAAACAAAAATTCTCAACCGAATTCCACTCGTGCTTGTATTAAATGTATAATTTGGGTGTTTTAGCACTCAACTCCTTTCCAACGAATTTCCCTCGACCTTCGGTTTCGGGAAATTAAAACTGGAAAGGAGTTTCGTGCTAAAACACCCAAATTGTCGATTTAATACAAGCACTCGTGGTATCATAACTGAAAAGACCCGGATAATCGAAAGTGAAACTGACAGCGTACCTTCTGCTTCAGTAATTATACAGATCGAAGCTTTTCTGAATGGGCGCTGACAAACAAACGACAGATCTATACAGTATATCTCACTTAGAGGATGCTGTTTGTTTTATGTCTTTATTAGGCAAATGACGTCAGCTTCGTTGATCGTCGGAGTTTTACGGAATCACGAAGCTGCTTCTAGGCAGGATTCGGGAATGGTTATGGCCGTATTAGGGCAATGATGCAAGGGTCCATCTCGGTTACGAAACGTTTAATTTGATGCATCAGCAACATAAAAATGAGGTTAGGCCTAATACGAAATGCAAATGGCGAAGCGAACGAAATTAAAGGTAGGTAGATGAAATAAATAATAACAAAAAAAAAGTTAATTCGCCAAAGTGCGATGGTGGATAGTATCGCTGTGTCCAATAAGAGTTAAACATCGTAAACCAAACATAAAATGTAAACTTTATACATAAAACTAAACACCGTAAATCAAAATTACTTCGTCTATCAAAATCGAAATCGAAACCCTAAAATGAAATTCCTTCAGAAAATCATTTTGTGAAAAGAAAACAAAAATTCTCAAACCGAATCCCACTCGTGGTTGTATTAACTGTATAATTTAGGTGTTTTAGCACTCAACTCCTTTCCAACAGGAGTTTCATGCTAAAACGCACAAATTATCGATTTAATACAAGCACTTGTGATATTAAAGCTAAAAAGACCTCACCAGAAAGAAGATGAACAAAGGAAAACTTAAAACAGTTTAAAATCGAAATAGCAAATCGAAATCGAAACCGTACAGCGAAATTACTTCGGAGAATAACGTTTTGCGGAAAGAAAACAAAAATTCTCATACCGAATGCCACTCGTGTTTTTATGAAATCGGTAATTTTGGGGTTTTAGCACTCACTAACTCCCAGCAAATTTACCTCGACTTTTGGTATCAGAAATTTGAATCTGGGCAGAAGTTTTTTGCTAACACACACATTATCGATCTCATGGAAGAAATTGGGGGGGGGGGGGTATGTTAGCCAATAATCAGATATTCCTCAATAAAGGAAAGCATGCATTCGACGGATTACG